>ML324380.1:0-62801 GCA_005239505.1 Nicotiana paniculata | reverse complement strand
TTCATGCTCCCACTTGAGGGGGGGTGATAAGGAAAGAATTAGTGATAAGGAAAGAATTAGAGTCTAATTAGTAATGTGTAATATTTTCCTTATTACCTTGAATATTTATTTTCCTTGTTTAGGTCTTGGTCTCCTATTAGGTTTAGGTTTTCTTCTCCTATTAAGTTTAAGTTTTCTCTTATTTCTCTAACTTCTTTGTCTATAAATACTTGTGGAATTAATGAGAAGAGCAAGAGTTTTTCCTCCAATATTGTTCTTTGTCTTCCGCATCAAATCTTTCAGGTTGTCAAGTAAATGAATTTGTATACAAGTCATTTCTTATTGCAAAAGGAACTAGTCTGAACAAATTTTGGTTTTGGCTGTGTAGTTTTAATGTCCTTCAAGTATTATTCTTCAGCAAGTGGCAATATAGCCATCAAGATAAATCGCAACCTTTTAAAGTTTTTCTTGTACTGCATATAAGTTGCTTAAAATTCAACATAAACTTGCATGTAGGATATTGAGCGGAGAAAACTAGCGTGTAGGAGTGATACCAAGAGCAAAACTTTTCCACCTAGAAAAATTAGTGCAGTGTATATGTCACTTGCGGTGCTAGTGGATATGGAACTTGTGTGCACATATAAAGCAAAATGGGTTAGATTTTTGTGTGAAGACAAATGGAATTCTGAAGGTTTTTTATTGTATTGATTTGAATTAAGGGGTAAAAAGAGAGAAAGAAAGAAAGAGAGAAAGAAAGAAAGAAAGAAAGAAAAAGGGGGAGCGAGCATAATGAAAAGCATGGAGAGAGAATTGGGAGGAGAAGAAGAAAAGAAAAGTCAACCTTTAAATTTTCTAATTTTTTTTTTACTTCTCGTTAGCCAGGGGTAATATTGATCTTATTATATAACGGCGAGGGTAATTTTGCACCCAAACTCAAACGGAGGGTATATCTGCTTCATTTCCAATAGTTGAAGGGTATTTTTGGCCCTTTTCCGTTTATTATTTTGTAATAATGTTGTTTCGTCTTCTAGGTCATCTGATAGTATATTATGTAGTTCATTATAAAAATGATAATTTTGTACCAAATTTATTTATGTTCAGAGCTATAATTTGCGATAATATAATAAATGTTATTGATAAATATACTGTTAGGTATTTGTGATAGTTTTTAGAATTTGTGACTATCATATTTTTATAAAATAAGAAATATATTTTTAAAATTTATGCCCAAACATATTTTCATCTTGAAGCCAAACGCTAACTTAAACTCTCTGCCGTGTATGAAATATGACAGATGGAGGACTACTTCTACCCAAGGCAACTGCCATATTTTCTTACGTTGACTTTTCCACGGAAGTTATGTCTATAATCGTTGATTTGAGTTGGAATGGAAACTTTCCCCATTAAAGAAGTTGCAAGGAAGGTAGACGTTCGGATGTGAGTGGCTGGATAATAGAATCTTCAAAATCTACGCAGTCTTAACACTGACTCTCGACTCCTCTGCATTTTCTTAAAAATATTTCTTTACACGTTTTATTACTATAAATTTAGCACTTACCCTTTAGCCATTGCTTGCATTCTATCATCCAATCAAACGGGCTCGCATCGTGTTCCTTTCAGAGAAGTCAGAAATCGGTGTTCTATTTTTCTGATACCCTTGGCTATCTACACAACTGCAAATAGCAAAATCTTGAATACCCACAACCACAAAGCGACGAGTCCCATGTCTTCTTCTGCAGAATCGAAAATGGCACTGGCCAAGACCGTTTTATCCAAAGTAGGCTCTGTTGCTGCAACAGCTATGGTGGTTCGAACAGTAGTCAATGAAATCCTTCCCCCAGAATTGCATGAATATTTCTTCTTTGGCCTCAAAAACATCTTCAGCAGGTTCTCAAATCAGCTAACAATGGTAATAGATGAATTTGATGGCTTGGTCAACAATGACATCTATGAAGCAGCTGAAATGTACTTGGGAAACAAGCTGTCACCCAACACCCGTCGAGTCAAAATCAGCAAGCCTGAGAACGAGAAACATATCAACATAACCATGGAACGCGATGAGGAGGTGACAGATGTTTATAATGGGCAGAAATTCAAGTGGGTTTGGCTCTGTAGACGAGTAGAGTCTAGAGACTTGTATAATCCCAGAGACCTAAATTCCACTCAAAGATCTGAGGTGAGAACCTTTGAGCTCACGTTTCACAAGAAAAACAAGGACCTTGTTCTTAATACTTACTTGCCTTACATTATAAGAGAAGCAAAGCTGCAGAAACTTGAGAGCAGGGCAATCAAGATTCACACTGTGGATCATGAAAATATGTATGACTCGCAGTCGATGAATCTTGATCATCCGGCAACCTTTGAGACTCTAGCAATGGACTCAGAACTGAAAGACAAACTTTTGAAGGATTTAGACAGATTTGTGAAGAGAAAAGAGTATTATAGGAAAGTGGGGAAGGCATGGAAAAGAGGGTACTTGCTGTATGGCCCTCCAGGGACTGGAAAATCCAGTTTGATCGCCGCCATGGCTAATTATTTGAACTTTGATATATATGATCTGGAGTTAACTGAGCTGATGAGGAACTCTGATTTAAGGCGGTTGCTTGTGGCCACGGCTAACAAGTCCATCTTGGTGGTGGAGGACATTGACTGTACCATTGATTTGCAAAATAATTTGGCTAATCGAGCAAATGATTCTCCTTCTAACGGTTCTGATCAGCAAGAAAGCAAGGTAAGTCTCTTTCGAATTAAGGTTGCACTTTCTTGTCTTACATTAAAAGTAGTCCGATTCACTTGGATTTTCTTGCAAATGCTAATATTTTATTGTTCATTGCAGGTGACATTATCTGGTCTGTTGAATTTTATTGATGGATTATGGTCGAGCTGTGGTGATGAAAGAATCATAATTTTCACAACAAATCACATAGAAAAGTTGGATCCTGCATTGTTAAGGCCTGGTAGAATGGACATGCACATTCATATGTCATATTGCACCCCCTGTGGCTTCAGGCTTCTTGCTGCTAATTACCTGGGCATTAGAGAGCACAAATTGTTCAAACAAATTGAGGAACTGATAGAAACTGCGATGGTGACACCGGCCGAAGTGGCGGAGCAACTATTGAAGGAAGATGAGATTGAGATTTCACTTTATGGTTTAATTAATTTTCTTCACGTAAAGATTAAAGAAAATGAAGATGCCATGTTTAACAAAGTAGCGGCAACCCAAGTTGAGACGAAGGAGAAGAAGGAAAGTGATGAAAAAGGAACTGAAGAAAACTTAGAAGAAAAAAGATTACCAAACGAGGAAAGTTAAAAGAGCAATTTTCATAAATGACTATTGTTTAGCGGCTACTATTAATTTGCTATAGCTTTATTTACTTAATTACTTTTTATAACTATGTTTTCACTTGTTATAGAGTATATTCAAGCTAGTGTATTCATGAATACAATAGCAACCTACAACTACAATATACGTATGAAATCAAACAAAATCGACTATACTTAAGAATTTTCCTTCAACTACACTTGATAATACAGTTAACTCTCCGGCAACGGTGCCAAAATTTGATCACGCTCAACTATGTCTATTAAAAGACTAAGCGGGCGTTGCAAATATAATCCGGGTATTTTGCCTAGAGTCGAATCCCACAGGGAATTAACGTATCAAATGTCGTCTTTAGATTACTAGATTCTCAATAGTCAACTTTCTCAAACATTGTGTATATCACTTTCTGTTGTTTCTACTACTACAGTTGAACAACAATAATAAACTTAAGTTTAACTAACAATAAGATGTAAACAATTGGATTAAAGNCTCTAAACCCTCGGTTATGACTCTCGCCTATACTCCGGGAGTGGTGTTGTTCAAACAACTACCTAAATATGCACTCTCTCTCAAGTAGATACATAATAAATAGACACAGCTAATTGAGGGCCCTTCAATCAACTACAACAAGAACGTAACAAATAGAGATTAACAACCCACCAAAACTATATTAATATCACAATAAAGTCATCCCCCTACGGGTTCCACCAAAATCTTAGATTAGAAAAGTTAGATACTCATAATAATGATAAGAACTACAAAAGAATTCATAAACAATGATAAAAATCACAAGAGAAAGAGATATGGATTGATGCCCAATTGCCCTTTTTGCCTCTTTAGGTCTAATTTGTGTCCAAAATATGTCCAATCTCTAAAAAATAACGTTTTCCCATGTATATATATTAAGTAGGGTCGGACCCAAACAATTATACCTTCTCCTAATCAAAAAAGGATAAGTTTCCAGGCCGCCACTAGCGCGGCCACGCTAATCTCGCGCTAGTGGGGTTTTATTCTGCCCCAGTCCGCGTCAGGTCCGCAGTCGCAGTTTCGATCGCGTTTTTGACCCTGCTCGATTTAGAATTTAGAAAAACGTAAAACAGGAAAGTTGTATCCCTTTGAGTTATATTTCCAACCATATATTATATAACCTAAATGGAGTTCGGAGCAAAGAGTTATGTCTATTTTACTAGACAGTGTACAATATGCCTCCTCGAGTCTTCATTTGTTCTCAACTATCAAATTTGACCCCCGAACACGATCCCAACTTAATTCCTTGAGCTTTTACTCAGACTTCAGAGCTCCAAATCAATTAAATTCATTCCATAACATCTATATAGCTTGAAATCACTCCTACAAGGCATAAAACACACAGTTAATGCAAAACACTAGCGATTAAAGCTCAAACTCAATTAAAGTGCAGTAAACTAGAGTGTAATAAGCGACTAAAATACGTAATTATAGCCTATCATCAACGCCCCACACTTAAACCATTGCTCGTCCTCGAGCAATCAAACTACACTTTATATAGACACGACCTTTTTAAGCAATTCTTCTAACTCATCATATCAAGAATATTTAAAATAGACTAAGCACTAAAGCGTAACATCTTCACCTCAAGATTTGACTCACAAGTACCACGCATTATTCACAGTTCACCTACTTACTATAACATAGAGGTCACTGATATTACTTTTCCTTCATGAATCAAGTGCTCTCACACAACAAAAGAGAGTAGTTCCACACAATAAAATTTATATGTTAGTTTTATTATTATATATTTTTGTTAAGGACTCACTTATTTTTTACTATAATAAAATTTAAACAATTAATTTTCATAATTATACAAGATTTAATTATTAAATATTCATATAACAATACCTAGTCCGGGAAAATTATTTTTTTCTCATGTTATTTTCTTACGATAGTTGACTAGAATTGAACAAAGTTTGTGTTTGAACTATCAGTTTTTTTTGGACGTATTTTTGGGTATAAGAGATATTTAAATGAATAATTTCAATAACTACAAGGATACTACGCTAAATGACTCTACATTTTACCACACTAAAAGAGCACTACATTACAAATACAAGTACTACATTAGACCACAAGATACCACTAGAGGGAACTAAAGTAATAATTTATCTATTTTACTAGTCTTTAAGCAAACAAATAATCCAAATCGGATAAAAATAATAAATAAATTTAATCACAAAACATTCACGAAAATACATATACCAAAACAAAAAGTAACAAATTAATATTTTTTTAACAACTAATAATAATTTCTCTATTTTTAATAAATTTTTTAGCACACTAAAACTATAGTCCGGATAAAAATAATAAATTAGTTAAATCACAAAACAACATAGAACACATTAAAAACAACTAATATGCATTTTTATACGAGTTTTAACAAAAACTAAGTCGGAATACCTCGATTTAAGGTTTTTTGAAAAGTTGAAGTTTTGGTGATTTGGAGCCGAAATGAGCAACCCATTACGAGATAACGCCTTAGCTAGGATGTGAGACCGAGAAGGGACGGGTGTGCTCCACTCGAACATTTTTTGTTGACAATGGGGGAGGGGGACCGCTGTATTTTTTATGTTTTAAGAGGGGGGTGAGGAGGGGTTCTGGCTTGGTGGGTAAGGGAAAGAGACGGTTTTTTATGTGGGTATAGCTTAAGGCGCTATACTATAACGTCTTAATAAAAGACGCTGTACCTTCTCGTTTTTTCAACTTCAATTATAGAGCCCTTTTAAAGGGCGCTATACCTTAACGGGCAAATTACCGTTAAAGTATAGCGCCTTTAAAACAACATATATATATTTTGATCATCATTTTTTTTAAACATTTCGATTCTTTAAGTCCAAAAGAACCACATTTTGATTCTGGACTCGTAATGGGACCGTAGATGTTGTTGTGGTGGAACAATTGGCCCGATCCGATGCAAATATAGTTACAACTAGCTGGCGATGACAAATTTAGAAAAAAATAAATATCACTAACTTATCTATTGGCACATAATCGGAAATTACCGCTTCCGAAGGTGAATATCTTTTTATTCTTAAAATAAACTTATAAATTTTGAAATTTGGAGTTTATGGATTTTATTAACCCAATTTAAAGCTTCCAAAAAGAAAATTGAAAAAAATATAATTGTGCAATATTTAAATAAAATTATAAAATTATAACAACAGTAACTAATTAACATTTGACAGCAACTAAATATTAATATATCATATTCTAATTTTAAATATGCTATAAAGGTAAATATAACTGTTACTTTTAAAATAAACTAAGAGTTATGTTGTTTATATAAAAAAAGATTAAACACTTGACCTACGGCTAAAAATCTCAAGAAAATTCGCCTTGAGGTGTAATAGGGGATTTCAATTTTCAATCTTACAACAGATTTTATTATTATTGAACAATTGGGCCCGATCCGGTCTCTTAAACCTTAACTTTATTTTTGTTTAGGAGGTGGTGGATGGGGGTAATAATACAACTCTTCAAACTTAGTGATTTCACATCCTACAACTTTGTGATTTTCAGTTATAACTACGCAAATAGAATAAATAAAAAACTTTTTATTTTAACTCATTCTCAAGAAGATGTATCCTTTCGTCCAAAACCGAAAAAACAGCTTAGTTTCAGAAAGTTCCAAAACATGAATGGCTCATAATTCTCTCTACGGCTTCAAGGAAGCTCATGAAAATGTATATTCAATGAATAAAAAAGAAGTATTCATAAATTTAAAAGTGTTAGGGTATTAAGCTATTAATGCCTTATTAATAGGGTGAATGAGAAACGGAGCGTAAAATGAAATATTTGACTAATATTTGAGTTTCCCTCCTTGATTGTCCCATATGAGAAGAGGAAAAGGTTTTTGATGGGTATATAATCAATTGCTCTTCTTCTAGCTCATATAGAGTTGAGAAGAAGGCAAGCCTCGTGCCGCGTCATCGTCGCTCGACTCGACCTCGGTCAGATGATCGATTGATTAAATATTAACAGAAATGTTATTAAATATTTAGTTTAATAACAAATTACTAATATTAATATATTAATATTAAATTCATTTCAGTTATCCAATATTCAGTTTTTTGTTTTTGTAACAGAAAATTAACTACCCTTCAATTTTCCCTCTTTATTGTTGAGTAAATAATCAATTATATCATGACATTTATTCTATGGCCGTTTTGAAAAAACAGACATTCTGAAGTGTTGCACCTCTTCAGATTTCAGCCCAACTTTGGCTATAAATACAAGTCCATTCTCTCAGATTTTACATACTAATTTCTGAGTTCTCCTCCTTCCTTCTGCATATTTTTAACTTCAAAGAAATCAACAGTAAGTGTGATTTGTTACTGAACTTTGTGTTCGCCGAAACACTAGGGTTTGAAGTACCACTACACCAGTGTGTAATTCGTTCTATCTTGGAAAGAAATAATCCATAACCTTGGGTACTAGGAGGGGATTAAATTCCTTAAGGAAACACTGTGAATTTAGTGGGCTCGAATCGGTTTTGTTATTTCATTTATATTTATGTTTATGTTATTTTGTTTTCTCCAGAATTATTTTACAAATACAGATTACTAACAAGCTTAAGGAATTTAAATTTTTTCTGTATTTGTGTTATATTTGCTGTTTCTGGAGAGTAAAACCTTTGTGGTTTTGCACTCTATTGGAGATTAAAATCTACGTGATTTTAACGTTTGTGTCATTCTTTTACAGAAATGACGAATGACAACGGAAACGAAGCTGTTCCGATGGTAACTGCCAATGCCTCAACAAGCCGAACAATACCGGCAGCATTGGCACCGGCTGAGAAACCCGGTAAATTTTCCGGGCTTGATTTCAAGCGCTGGCAGCAGAAGATGTTCTTCTACTTGACTACTCTAAGTCTCCAGAAGTTCATCAAGGAAGATGTTCCTGTGCTGTCTGATGAAACTCCAGAGACTGAACGCTTTCTCGTCATTGAGGCGTGGAAGCATTCAGATTTTTTGTGCAAGAATTATATTCTAAGCGGGCTGGAGGATGCTTTGTATAACATCTACAGAGGCGTGGAAACGCCAAAAGAAATGTGGATAGCGCTTGAAAAGAAATACAAAACTGAAGATGCCGGGTTGAAGAAGTTCGTTGCTGCAAAATTTTTGGACTACAAAATAATGGATAGCAAGTATGTTATTACCCAAGTCTAGGAATTGCAAGTGATTATTCACGATCACCTTGCTGAAGGCATAAGTAGAATTAATACTAATATTGGTAGTATTCATTTTATTATGTTTTCTAATAGAATTTTCATTGAAAGTATTGTCATCAATGAAGAATTTCAAATAGCAGCAATGATTGAGAAGTTGCCTCCGTTGTGGAAGGACTTCAAAAATTATTTGAAACACAAACGCAAGGAGATGTCCCTTGAAGATCTCATTTTTCGATTGAGAATCGAAGAGGACAATAAAGTTGCTGACAAGAGAGGCCGTGGAAATTCAACAGTAATGGGAGCAAATATTTTTGAAGATAACAAAAAGAGGAAGAAGGCTTCTGGACCAAAATATAACCTAAGCAAGAAGCGGTTCAGTGGAAACTACTACAACTGTGCTAAAGCTGGACACAAATCTACGGAGTGTCATGCTTCGAAGAAAGACAAGAAGAAGGGTCAAGCAAACATGGTTGAAAAGCATGATGATGTTGATGACTTGTGTGCCATGCTTTCCGAATGCAACTTGGTGGGCAATCCGAAAGAGTGGTGGATTGATTCTGGAACCACTCGCCATGTTTGTGCTGTTAAAGAAGCTTTTGCTACTTATGCTCATGTTGGACCCGATGAGACGATTTCTATGGGAAATGCTTCAAAGGCCAAGATTGAAGGATGTGGGAAGATATTTCTCAAAATGACTTCCGGCAAAGTAGTGACTTTGAACAACGTCTTTCACGTTCCCGAGATTAGGAAGAATTTAGTCTCTGCTGGACTTCTTGTTAAGAATGTCTTTAAATGTGTATTTGTATCCGATAAGGCTGTAATAAGTAAAAACGAGATGTTTGTAGGAAAAAGTTACCTCGCCGAGGGCCTTTTTAAGCTAAATGTAATGGTTGTTGAAAGTAATAATAAAATTTCAGCTTCGTCTTACTTACTTGAGTCAGATGAATTATGGCATGTACGTTTGGGTCATGTCAATTATAAAACCTTGCGAAAAATGATTAACTTGGAAGTATTGCCTAAGTTTGAATGCGACAAATCAAAATGTCAAGTATGTGTGGAATCTAAGTTTGTTAAACATCCTTATAAGTCAGTTGAAAGGAATTCAAATCCTTTAGACTTAATTCACACAGATATTTGTGACATGAAGTCAATACCATCTCGCGGTGGCAAGAAGTATTTCATAACTTTTATTGACGATAGTACTCGATATTGCTATATTTACTTACTCAATAGTAAAGATGAAGCAATAGACGCATTCAAGCAATACAAAAGTGAAGTTGAAACGCAACTTAACAAGAAAATCAAAATGATAAGAAGTGACATGGGTGATGAATATGAATCTCCTTTTGAAGAAACATGTTTAGAATATGGAATTATTCATCAAACAACGGCCCCTTACACGCCCCAATCCAATAGGATTGCGGAAAGAAAGAATCGTACATTAAAGGAGATAATGAATGCATTGTTGATAAGTTCTTGTTTGCCACAGAACTTGTGGGGGGAAGCCATTCTTACGGCTAATCGAACATTAAATCGAGGGCCCCATAGTAAAACACAATCCATTCCATATGAAAAATGGAAAGGAAAGAAGCTCAACTTGAATTATTTTAAAGTGTAGGGGTGTTTGGCAAAAGTGCAAGTTCCTAAACCCAAAGGGTAAAAATAGGACTNTTATTTTAAAGTGTGGGGGTGTTTGGCAAAAGTGCAAGTTCCTAAACCCAAACGGGTAAAAATAGGACCGAAAACCGTTGATTGTGTTTTCATAGGATATGTGACTAATAGTAAAGCATATCGATTTCTGGTTCACAAATCATAAAATCCCGACAATCATAATAATACATTTATAGAATCAGATAATGCTGAGTTCTTTGAAAATATATATCCGTATAAAAAGGAATGTGATTCGATTGGTGAAAGATCTAAACGACCTTGGGAAGAAACAAAAGAAAGTACACTTAATAAGGAGGATCCAAGACGTAGTAAACGTTAAAGAAAGTCTACTAGATTTAATAAGGAATGTGATTCGATTGGACCAGATTTTGTGACTTTCTTATTGCAAAATGAGCCTCAAACATTTAAAGAAGCTATGTCTTCTTCTGAATCATTATTTTGGAAAGAGGCAGTCAATAGTGAAATAGAATCCATATTGAACAACCATACACGGGAATTGGTTGATCTTCCTCCTGGAAATAAATTGTTGGGTTCTAAATGGATCTTTAAGAGGAAAATGAAAGATGATGGCACTATTGACAAGTTTAAGGCAAGACTTGTGGTCAAAGGATATAGACAACGAGAAGGTCTTGACTATTTCGATACATACTCTCCAGTTACAAGAATTACGTCCATAAGAACGTTGATAGCGTTAGCTGCAGTTTATGGTCTTGAAATTCATCAAATGGATGTTAAGACGGCCTTCTTAAATGGAGAGTTGGAGGAAGAAATCTACATGGAACAACCTGAAGGGTTTGTGGTTCCAGGTAAAGAAAATAAGGTATGCAGACTTGTTAAGTCCCTTTACGGACTAACACAAGCACCCAAACAATGGCATGCGAAATTTGACCAAACAATGTTGTCAAATGGTTTTAAAATAAATGAATATGATAAATGTGTGTACATTAAAAATGTTCCAAATCACATAGTCATTGTTTGCTTATATGTGGATGATGATGATAATGAGTAATGGCATTGCCAACATAAATGCGACTAAGCGCATGCTAACTGACAAGTTTGATATGAAAGAGTTGGGAGTTGCTGATTTAATTCTAGAAATTAAGATCCATAAGAATTCTCAAGGTCTGGCATTGTCACAATCTCATTATATTAAGATAGTACTTGAAAAATTCAAGCACTTGGGCTTTAAAGTTGCAAAGACTCCAATTGACGTGAATCTTGCATTAGCAAAGAACAAAGGCCAAAGCATGTCACAATTGGATTATGCTCATGTGTTGGGTTGCTTAATGTACATCATGAATTGTACACGACCAGATATAGCTTGTGCTATAAGTAAATTGAGTCGATATACAAGCAATCCAGGTCAATCTCATTAGGTGGCCATGAAACGAGTTTTGGGGTATTTAGTACATACCCAGGACTTTGCTTTGCACTACAGTAAATATCTTGCGGTCATTGAGGGATACTGTGATGCAAATTGGATCACCGGATCAACTGATTTCAAGTTCATAAGTGGATATATATTCACTATTGGTGGAGGAGCGGTATCTTGGAAGTCTTCCAAACAAACATGTATTTCCTGCTCTACAATGGAGGCTGAGTTCATAGCCTTGGATAAAGCCGGTGAAGAAGATGAATGGCTCCAGAATTTCTTGGAAGATATTCCATTTTGGCCCAAACCATTGACACCAATATGCATACATTGCGATAGTCAAGCGGAAGTTGGAAGGGCTGGGAGCGTTATATATAGCGGTAAATCTCGTCATATACGACANTGTAAAGTCAAGTGATAATGTGTCGGATCCACTTACAAAAGGCCTAACTAGAGAGGTAGTTGAGAAATCATCAAGGGGAATGGGACTATGGCCGATAACAAGTCATAGTGGCGGTAACTCTACCTAGAAAACTGGAGATCCCAAGATCTAGGTTCAAGGAGATCAAACAAAGTCATTTAATGACGGTTCAACGTTGTCAACTAAACTTTTGGTCCATTCTTGTGTTGAGACAATGTTTAGTAACAAGGATAAAACATTAAGGCTTTTTAATGATTTATAAATTTGATATGGGGTATATCAAATAGTGTATCTACGTTATGACACGTTTAGGAATCACCTATGTAAGTGTGAAGTGTTAGACGCTTGAAGGAGAATTTTGCAATGCCAGTTCTCTATGAACTTATGAAACCAGGCGGTGTTCATGGCTGAAACGAACACAAAAATGAGAACCAAAGACGGTTAAGGGTTGGTTGTATGACTTGTGGTTGTCTAGGTATACACCAAAGTTCGACGGTTCAAAGATATCAAATCTACCGATTGATCGAGTATATCCGACACAAGTTTACTACGGAAAGTTCAAAGGGAAACCTACTTATCCATATGCAATTTATCCTTGCTTGTGAATCACACAATTTTTCATGCATACTTCCGTGATATAGCCATTTCCCATTCATGTGGGTATTGTTGGAGTTTAAAGCTATTAATGCCTTATTAATAGGGTGAATGGAAAATGGAGGGGAAAATAAAATATTTGAGTTTTTCCTCCTTGATTATCCCACATGGGAAGAGAAAAAGGTTTTTGATGGGTATATAAGCAATTGCTCTTCTTCTAGCTCATAAAGAGTTGAGAAGAAGGAAAGCCTCGCGTCGTCGTCGTCGTTCGCTCGCTCGGCCTCGACTTCGGATTTGAATTTGGATTTGGATTTGGTCAAATGATCGATCGATCGATTAATTTTTGGACCAAATTTATTTGTTAATAGTAAATATTAAAAGAAATGTTATTAAATATTTGGTTTAATACAAAATATTAATATTAAAATAAATATTAATATTAAATCCATTTCAGTTATCCAATATTCAGTTTTCTGTTTTTGTAACAGAAAATTAACTACCCTTCAATTTTCCCTCTTTATTGTTGAGTAAATAGCCAATTATGTCATGGCATTTATTCTATGGACGTTTTGAAAGAAATAGACATTCTGAAGAGTTGCACCTCTTTAGATTTCAACCCAACTTTGGCTATAAATACAAGTCCATTCTCTCAGATTTTACATACTAATTTCTGAGTTCTCCTCCTTCCTTATGCATATTTTTAATTTCAAAGAAATCAACAGTAAGTGTGATTTGTTACCGAACTTTGTGTTCGCTGAAACACTAGGTTTGAAGTACCACTACACCCGTGTGTAATTCGTTCATCCTGGGAGGAAATAATCCATAACCTTGGGTACTAGGAGGGGATTAAATTCCTTAAGGGAACACTATGAATTCAGTGGGCTCGAATTGGTTTTGTTATTTCATTTACATTTCTGTTTATGTTATTTTGTTTTCTCCAGAATTATTTTACAAATACATATTACTAACAAAAAGGACATAAAGAATCCATCATATACCTCGCCAAGGGCGTATGCAGAATTTTATACAAGTAGTGTCAATAAGAAGTGGACCAGTAAACAAATTAGTATAATAAGACAAAGCGGTGGAACTAAATAGAAAAAGGGGTTCATTTGAATATCCTTGGTTAGAATATTATATCGCATAATTATAGCTTGTTTGAATGTTGTTACTTGTTGTATAATATAATATTGTTACTTTAAATACAATATTTATTTCGATTGTTACTTAATTTTATTGTATCGTATCGTTATATCCGTCGTTACGTAACGACGAAAAGTGCCACTTTATGGAACGACATATTTGGTGTGGTCGCGTCGTTTTCTTATTTTTTCCCTCTCATCTTGCCCTTTATTATTATTAAATAATCCTCTTATATCTTTTACTCTACCTTTTTATATAATAATTCTACCTCGTACCATACTTTTTCTTTATACTATTGCAAGTTTATTCTTCATATTCTTGTTGCATGATATCATGAAATGACGACAAATAATACAATCTATCCAAATATTGTATACATCAAAACGATACAGTACAATACAATACAATACTACACGATACTTTATGAAACGATACATAACAACCATCCAAATAAGTTAGAAAAACAAGTATTTTTTGCCATATGTAAACAATTCATTCCCCTTGCATTAGGAAAAATTCTAGTAAAGTAGTGTATACGGTAGAATCGGGGCTACCCGATTTCACTATTTGGTCGAGATAGGAATGTCACGTCAAAGAGCTAGGACGTCGAGTCCGAAATTGAAGCCTCTTTGCAGATGAGAGTCACGACCCCAAATCTAAACTAGCCGTGATGGCGCCTATCGTGATACTAGGCTAGCCAATTTACTGTGCATAACATACAAGGCTTTTCATTTAATTCAATAACGCGATTTATCATAAGACTTTCCACTTATATTTCACAAGTACGGATAATCAAAAGAAAACATCTAATAAATATCCCAAAACCCGGAGTCAACAGTCATGGGCAACTAAATGGAACACAGATCTGACACGATTTCCTTAATACAACAAGTCTGGGAAATGTAAATAACAACAAAATAGGAAGGAGAAGGGTGGGGCTGCGAACGCCGTGCAACTACCTCACACTCTCCGGTAAATGCTCCAATGAGGATGAATCAAAACTCACTCGATCGTGGAACCTGAATCTGCACACATGGTGCAAAATGTAACATGAGTATACCAACTCAGTAAGAAACAAATATAAATAAAGACTTGAGCGCAGTGACGAGATTTTAAAATCATGTAAGTTCATACAATAAATATCAGTGGCAATAAATAAATCAAGTAAGTAATCTATATTCCAAAAGTTTCATGAAACTCCAGTTTTCCCTTTTGAAATCTCATATAAAACATTGGTTTCATAACAAATGAGCCCCTCGAGCACAATATCACTCGCAATTAAGCCTCTCGGGCAAGCCTCTCAGTCACTCGCGTCCCAACTTTTGTCAATCGCCACTCACACTCAGTACTCACGCTCAATAGGTACCATATAATAACCGTTGCAGCATGCAACCTGATCCATATATAGTCGACTTCGCTCACTGGGGGTGTACAGACTCCGGAGGGGCTCCTACAGCCCAAGCGCTATATCGCTGCAGCGTGCATCCCGATCCTATATCGTTGCGGCGTGCAACCCACTCCATATATCGCTGCGGCGTGCAGCCCTATATATATATACATACATATATATTGTTGTGGCGTGCAGCCCGATCCATATATCCTCACAATCAGTCCCTCAGCCTCACTCAGTCATCAACCTCACCAGCCACTCAGGCGTTTAAGTAAAATCAGGGGACTCAGCCCAAATTTTTTTTTCATATGTTTTAAAATAGAGTAGTGAAAAGTGAATCAAGCAGTAAACAGGAAAAATCATGACTGAGGATATGGTTTCAAATCAAAACAGTGTGAGAATAATAGTAAAAATACCCCTGAGGGTCCAAACAGGTCGGCACAAGGCCCCAAACATGGCTTACAACCCAAAGCATAGTAATAATCTCAAAAATACGGAATAACATATGATTTCTAGTCAAATACGCGGCTTAATAGTTGCTACGAGATGGACCAAGTCAAAATCCCTACCACTCCCGTCACCTAGCATGTGCGTCACCTCATTTATCAAAACAATACGAAATACCGGGGTTTCATACCCTCAGGTCTTGATTTACAATCGTTACTTACCTCAAAACCGGTCAAAATCCTAACCCGCGATGCCTTTGCCTCTGGACTCAGCCTCAACATGCCCCGAATCTATTCAAAAACAGATTCATATCATCAAAATATGCCAAAAGAACAAATCCCACTTGAAAATAATCAATTTACATAAAAAAATCCGGAAATTGGCAAAACCCGATCGAAATTCGATAAAAATCACAAAACTGGAATCCTTATTCCATACGCGGACCACGCGATCGCGTTCAATTCCACTCAACACCACGCGATCGCAACCCCCTACACGCGATCGCACAGAACAAATGCCTCAGCCTCACTCGCTCCCTAATCTTCTATGCGAACGCGAACTTCACCACACATTCGCAAAGTACTAGGGCCACTCACTCACACGATCACGGACTCCCCCACGCGATCGCATATAAAAACTTTCCCCTCTGCCAAACCAAGCCTACGCGATCGCGTATAAGAAAATCAGAAGCCTTCACACCAGAAAATCTGCCACTTTCTAAGTCCAAGAATTGGTCCGATGACCACCCAAAATTTACCCAAGGCCCTCGGGACCTCAACCAAACCTGCCAACACATCCCATAACCTCATTCGAACTTAGTCGAGCCTTTGAACCACTCAAAACAACGCCAAAATACCAAATCAACCTCGCATTCAAGCCTAAGAACTTAGAAACTTCCAAATTCCACAAACGACGTCGAAACCTACCAAATCACCTCCGAATGACCTGAAATTTTGTACACACATCCCAAATGACACACGAACCTGCTCCAACTTCCGAAATTCCATTTCGACCCTGGTAGCTAATTTTTCACTGCCGAACGAAAATCGCCAAAAATTCAATTTCGCCAATTCAAGCCAAATTCTACTCCGGACCTCCGAATAACATTCCGAACACACTCCGAAGTCCCAATTCACCTAATGAAGCTATCCGAGCCACAAAAGCCACATTCCGAGATCATTTACCTATAAGTCAACTTCTGGTTGACTTTTCCAACTAAATCACCAACTTAAGAGACTAAGTATCTCATTTCCCTCCAGAACCACTCTGAACCCGAGCCAACCAACCCAACACAACACAACATAATGAGCTAAACAACACAAAATGAAGCAAAAACAGGGAAAACGAGGCAAAACTCTCAAAATGACCGGTCGGGTCGTTATATTCTCCCCCTCTTAAACAAACTTTCGTCCTCGAACGGGTCTAGAAACATACATGGAGTCTCAAATGAGTGAGCATATTTTCTCCGTATTCCCCGCTAAGTCTTCCAGGTATCCTCCTCCACCGACTGCCCTCTCCACTGCACCTTCATTGAAGCTATATCCTTAGACCTCAACCTTCTAACTTGACGACCCAAAATGGCTACTAGCTCTACCTCATAGGACATATCACCCTCTGGCTGAACCCTGCTGAAGTCCAAAACATGAGACGGGTCACCAACATACTTCCGGAGCATGGAAACATAAAATACCTAATGAACACTCGATAAACTGGGTGGCAAAGCAAGTCTATAAGCCACCTATCCAACCTTCTGAAGCACCTCAAAAGGCCAATGAACCGGGGACTCAACTTGCCCCTCTTCCCAAACCGCATAACACTTTTCATGGGTGACACCTTCAGCAGGACCTTCTCCCCAGCCCTGAAAGATACATCTTGGACCTTCCGATCCGCATAACTCTTCTGCCTCGACTGTGCCGTGCGAAGCCGCTCCTGAATCAACTTCACCTTATCTAAAGCATCCTGTATCAAATCCGTACCCAAGAGCCTGGCCTCACCTGGCTCAAACCAACCAACCAGAGACCTACACATCCTCCCATACAAAGACTCATATGGAGCCATCTGAAAACTTGACTGATAACTATTATTATATGCAAACTCTGCGAGTGGCAGAAACTGGTCCCATGAACCCCGAAAGTCAATAACACAAGCGCGCAACATGTACTCTAGTATCTAAATAGTGCGCTCGGACTACCCGTCTGTCTGAGGATGAAAGGCCGTGCTCAACTCAAACTGAGTACCCAACTCTCTCTACATGGACCTCCAAAACTACGATGTGAACTGAGTACCTCTGTCCGAAATGATGGAAACCGGAACACCATGCAACCGAAAAATCTCCCGATATAAATCTCAGCTAACCGCTCCAAAGAATAAGTAGTAACAATAGGAATAAAGTGAGCGGACTTTGTCAGCCGATCCACAATAACCATATAGCATCGAACCTCCCCGAAGTCTGTTGGAGCTCGACTACAATATCCATGGTGATCCTCTCTCACTTCCACTCAGGAATAACCAACCTCTGATGCAATCCACCTGGTCTCTGGTGCTCATACTTGACCTGCTGGAACTTGAGACACAGAGCTACAAATCCAACAATATCTTTTTTCATCCGCCTCCACCAATAATGCTGCCTCAGATCCTGATACATCTTCGCGGCACCCGGATGGATGGAATACCGCAAGCTGTGGGCCTCCTCAAGAATCAACTCCCGAAGCCTGTCTACATTAGGCACACATATCCGACCCTGCATCCTCATAACACCATCATCACTAATAACTACATCCCTGGCATCACCTCGTCGTACTCTATCCTGAAGAACGAGCAAGTGTAGGTCATCAGACTGCACTCTCTGATGCGATAATAAAGAGAAGACCTGGAGGCTACACAAGACAATACCCGGCGGGGCTCTGATAAGTCCAACCTCACAACTGGCCCGCTAAGGCCTGAACATCCAGTGCTAATGGTCTCTCTGTTACTGGAAGGTATGCTAGACTCCCCAAACTCTCTACTCTACGACTCAAGTCATCGTCCACTACATTGGCCTTCCCCGAATGGTATAGAAAAGTGATATCATAGTCCTTGAGAAGCTCCAACCATCTTCTCTGACGCAAATTCAGATACTTTTGCTTAAACAAATGATGCAGGCTACGATGATCAGTAAAAACCTCACAATAATCCCCATACAAATAACGACACCAAATCTTCAAGGCATGAACAATGGCTTCTAGCTCGAGATCGTGCACTGAGTAATTCTTCTCATGAGTCTTCAACTGGAGCGAGGCGTAGGCAATCACCCTACCCTCCTGCATCCAAACACAACCAATGCCTATCCTCGAGGAATCACAATACATGGTATAAGAAACTGAAGCTGATGGCAATACTAACACTGGAGCTGAGGTCAAAGCCGTCTTGAGCTTCTGGAAGCTCTCCTCAAACTCGTCTGACCACTTGAACATACCACCCTTCTGAGTCAATTTGGTCAAGGGTGAAGCAATAGAATAAAACCCCTCCACAAAGAGACGATAATATCCCGCCAAACAAAGGAAGATCCTAATCTCTGTAGCTAAGGACGGTCTGGGCCAACTCTGCACCGCCTCTATCTTCTTCAGATCAACCTGGATACCCTCGCTGGACACCACGTGCCCCAAGAAAGCTACTGAGCCAAGCCAAAACTCACACTTGGAGAACTTTGCATAAAGTTTCTCCTCCCTCAATATCTACAATACAACCCTCAAATGCTGAGCATGCTCCTCATGGCTACGAGAATACACCAGGATGTCATCAATGAACACAATAACAAAGGAATCCAAATATGGCTGAAATACGCTGTTCATCAGATGCATTAACGCTGCTGGGACATTGGTCAACCCAAAAGACATCACCAAAAACTCATAGTGGCCATAACGAGTCTTGAAAGCAGTCTTGGGAATATATGAATTTTGGATCTTCAGCTGATGATACCCGGATCTCAAGTCAATCTTAGAGAACACTCTAGCTCCCCGAAGCTGGTCAAACAAATCATCAATGTGAGGCAAAGGATACTTATTCTTAACTGTAACCTTGTTCAGCTGCCTGTAGTCAATACACATTCTCATGGAACCATCCTTCTTCTTCACAAACAACACCAGTGCACCCCAAGGTGACACACTAGGCCGGATGAACCCCTTTTCTAGCAGTTCCTGAAGCTGCTCTTTCAATTCTTTCAACTCCGCTGTGCCATACGATACGGTGGAATAGAAATAGGCTGAGTGCCTGGCACCTGCTCAATACCAAAATCAATATCCCTATCGGGCAGCATGCGCGACAGATTTGCAAGGAACACATCCGGAAAATCATGGACTATAGGAATAGAATCAACATTGGAAGTCTCAGCACTGACATCCCTCACAAAATCCAAATAAGACAGACATCCTTTCTCTACCATACACTGAGCCTTCAGGTATGAAATCACCCTACCCGACACATAATCAATAGAGCCTCTCCACTCGACTATCTGACATCCTGACATCGCTAAGGTCACGGTCTTAGTGTGACAATCTAGAAAAATATGAAATGGATCCATGCCCAATATCATATCAAGGTCAGCCATGCTAAGAAATAGCATATCTACTCGGGTCTCTAGACCCCCAATAGATATCACACACGAGCGATACGCTCGATCCACAACAATAGTATCGCCCACCGGAGTCAACACATGAACAGATGTGACTAAGGGCTCACGAGGCATATCCATAAAGTGGGCAAAATAAGATGAAACATAGGAATACATGGAATTGGGATCAAATAATACCGAAGCATCTCGGTGACAAACTGAAACAATATTTGTAATCACTGCAATTGAGGCCATAGCATCTGGTCTGGCTGGAAGTGCATAAAAATGGGCCTAACCTTCATCGGATATACCTCCCCCTCTAGGGAGGCCTCTAGCTGCCTGACCCCCACCCCTAGCTGCCTGGGTGGGCGGTGAAGTAACTGGAGCTAAAGTCGAGGGCTGACTCCTCTTCTGAGATGGACCCCCAAGAAAAGAGGACACTGTTTCCTCATATGTCCAAACTCTCCACACTCGTAACAACTCCCCGGTGCCGGAGACGGGGACTGAAGGGAATCCCTAGCACCAGGATAACCTCTGGAAAAATTAGGCATAGATGAGTCCTGAACCGATGGTGCTCGAGATGAACTCTGGGCTGGAAGAGAACTGAATGATGGGTGCCCCTAATGAGAACTATGAGGACCACGACCAGTGGATCCACCACGATAACCTGAGCGGCCTGACTGAGCCTACCTGAATGGACGACCTCTGCCATGCTGGAACTGCCCCCCGAAGGAACACCACCAAAACTGCCAGATCCTCGAGGCCTCTTGGCCTCCCTCTCATGTCGCTCCTGGTGACGAACCGACTCAATATCTCGGGTAATATCAACAAGCTGATCAAAAGTAGCACCCGATACCCTCTCTCTAACCATAAGAATACAAAGCTGATATGCGAGGCCATCCACGAATCTCCTGATCCTATATAACTCTATAGGGACCAACCAAATAGCATGACGGGCAAGCTCTTAAAACCTCATCTCGTACCGCGACATCGTCATATCACCCTGACGCAGCTGCTCAAACTGCCTGCACAACTCCTCTCTGCTGGACTGTGGAACATACTTCTCTAAGAAGAGAGTGGAAAACTACTGCCAAGTAAGGGGCGTTGCACCAACGGCATACGCCTCTCATAAGCCTCCCACCAAGTAAATGCAGCTCCTGAGAACTGGAAGGTAGTAAACGAGACCCCACTGGTCTCCAATATCCCTTTCTTACAAAGCATCCTCTGGAACTTGTCTAAGAAACCCTATGCATCCTCACCCTCAGCACCACTGGAAGTCGGAGGCCGAAGTCAAATCGAAACTGGCCGTGATGACGCCTATTGTGATACTAGGCTAGCCAATTTACTATGCATAACATACAGGGATTTTCATTTAATTCAATAACATGATTTAGCATAAAACTTTCCACTTTTAATATTTCACAAGTACGGATAATCAAAGGAAAACATCTAAACAATATCCCAAAACCCGGAGTCGACAGTCAAGAGAAACTAAATGGAACACAGAATCTTACACGATTTCCTTAATACAACAAGTCTGGGAAATGTAAATAACGACAAAATAGGAAGTAGAAGGGCGGGGCTGCGAACGCCGTGCAGCTACCTCACAGTCTCCGGTAAATGCTCCAATGAGGATGAATCAAAACTCACTAGATCCTGGCACCTGAATCTGCACACAGGGTGCAGGGAGTAACGTGAGTACACCAACTCGGTAAGTAACAAATATAAATAAATACTTGAATGTAGTGACGAGATTTTAAAATCATGTAAGTTCATATAATAAATATCAGCGGCAATAAATAAATCAAGTAAGGAATCTACGTTCCAAAAGTTTCATAAAAATCCAGTTTTCCCTTTTGAAATCTCATATAAAACATTAGTTCAACATTTATTATGTAGAGGCTAAAATGTAAAGAAGAGTGAAAACAATAGTTTCATAACAAATAAGCCCCTCGGTAACAATATCACTCGTAATTAAGCCTCTCGGGCAAGCCTCTCAGTCACTCGTGACTCAACTCTCGTCAATCAGCACTCGCACTCAGTACTCACGCTCAAAGGTACCATATAATAACAGTTGCAGTGTGCAGCCCGACCCATATATAGTCGACTGCGCTCATTGAGGGTGTACAGACTCCGGAGGGGCTCCTACAGCAAGCGCTATATCCCTGCGGTGTGCATCCCGATCCAATATCGCTACGGCGTGCAGCTCGATCCATATACATACATATATATTGCTGTGGTGTGCAACCCGATCCATATACATACATATATATTGCTGTGGCATGCAGCCCAATCCATATATCCTCACAATCAGACCCTCGGCCTCACTCAGTCATCAACCTCACCAACCACTCGGGTGTTTCAGTAAAATCAGGGGACTCAGCCTAAAACAATTTTTCATATGTTTTAAAATAGAGTAGTGAAAACTGAATCAAGTAGTAAACAGGAAAAATCATGACTAAGGATATGCTTTCAAATAGAAACAATGTGAGAATAATAGTAAAAATACCCCTGAGGGTCCAAACAGGTCGGCACAAGGCCCAAAACATGGCTTATAGCCCAAAGCATAGTAATAATCTCAAAAACACGGAATAACATATGATTTCTAATAGTCGCTACGAGACAGACCAAGTCACGATCCCTACCAGTGCACGCCCACACGCCCGTCACCTAGCATGTGCATCACTCATTTATAAAAACAATACGAAATACCGGGGTTTCATACCCTCAGGTCTATATTTACAATCATTACTTACTTCAAAACCGGCCAAAATCCTAACCCGCGATGCCTTTGCCTCTTGACTCGGCCTCAACACGCCCCAAATCTATTCAAAAACAGATTCATATCATCAAAATATACCAAAGGAACAAAGGCCACTCAAAAATAATCAATTTACATCAAAAATTCCGAAATTGGCCAAACCCGACCCCCAGGCCCACGTCTCGAAAAATCACAAAACTGAAATCCTTATTTACTCCCGAGTCTACCCATATCAAATTCATCGAAATCCGACATCAAACAGCCATTCAAATCCCTAAAAGAATTTTCTCAAGTCTTCACCCATTTATCCCAAATTTTCACCCCAATATCCCAATTTAAATGATGAAATTCAAGACTAAATCATGGAATTAAACCAAAAAGGAGTGAAGAACACTTACCCCAATCACTTTACCGAAAATATCCTCCAATATCGTCTTCTCCTGAGCTCTCTATTGAAATTTTGGAATTTTAGACTAAACCCTCGATTTTGAACTTTCAATATTCTGCCCAGACATTTCTTCATCGCGTTCGTGGAAATACCCACGCGATCGCGAAGCACAAAATAACACTGCCAAAAAACAACCCTACGTGATCGCAGACAAGCCCACGCGATCGCGTTCCAATACCGCTCAACACCACACGATCGCAAAACCCTACACGCGATCGCAGTGAACAAATGCCTCAGCCTCACTCGCTCCCTAATCTTCTACATGAATGCGAACTTCACCACGCGTTCGCAAAGAACTAGGGCCACTCACCCACGTGATCGCATAGAAAAAATTTCCCCTCTGCCCTACTAAGCCTACGCGATCGCGGACAATCCCATGCAATCGTGTATAAGAAAACTAGAAGCCTTCACACTAGAAAATCTGCCACTTTCTAAGTCCAAGAATTAGTCCGATGACCACCCGACACTCACCCGAGGCCCTCGGGACCTCAACTAAACCGGCCAACAAATCCATAACCTCATTCGAACTTAGTTGAGCCTTTGAACCACTCAAAACAACGCCAAAACACCAAATCAACCTCGGATTCAAGCCTAAGAACTTAGAAAATTTCAAATTCCACAAACGACGTCAAAACCTACCAAATCACCTCCGAAGGACCTGAAATTTTGCACACACATCCCAAATGACACTACAAACCTGCTCCAACTTTCAGAATTTCATTCCGACCCCGGTAGCTAAATTTGCCTGTCGACCGGAAATCACCAAAAATCCAATTCAAGCCAAATTCTATTCTGGTCCTACGAATAACATTCCGAACACACTCCTAACTCCCAATTCACCTAATGAAGCTATCCGAGCCACAAAAACCACATTCCGAGATCATTTACCTATAAGTCAACTTTTGGTTGACTTTTCCAACTAAATCATCAACTTAAGAGACTAAGTGTCTCATTTCTCTCCAGAACCACTCCGAGCCCCAGCCAACCAACCCGACACCACATAAATGAGTTAAAACACAAAATGAAGCAGAAATGGAGAAAATGGGGCTAAACGCTCGAATGACCTGCCAGGTCGTTACACCGAGGTCGCCATCAATCGAGGCTAGGAAGAGACAGACTCATAGAAACATCGGCATAGCTTTATAACAGAAAGGGAGAGATATCCGCGATTGGTCAAGGATCGTGGCGTAAATCTCGAAACGTATCAATCTGTGGCGGTTAATCAACTGTTAATATGATTTTCTATTATAACTAGAAGTGTACCTTAATTAGGACTCCTCTATTATATAAATAGGAATTCCATTCATTTGTAATGATCATTGTTCACTGAAAAAAATATACACTCATTACTTTCTTGCTACCTATTTCACTTACTGTTCATCAGAGTTGATTTATTGGTTTACTGTTCTTAATATACCACCTCGAGACTATCTCAAATCGAGGTCGAGTCTTTGCTTACACTCTGGTTTGATTTATTTTATTGCCGAATTCATCTGTTTATTTTCTTGTTTATCAATTGGTATTGGACGAAATTACATATCCTTAAAACCATAGTAAAAGTTTAATTGTTATCCGAATTTTAGGGTAAACAGTTTGGCGCACTCTGTGCAGCTAAGGATAATAGTGATTATTCAATACTGATTCTGATAACACACATTATTTCACACTTGTTTCTTGTCAAGTATCTTTACTTCCAGGTTAAAACATGGCAAAATCACAAAACACGCCCACACATGGTGACAATGGCCTGTGATTTCACGGGGAAAACGACAATGTAGTTTCTCTAGGGGTCGAAATACCACAAACAGATCTCGGTGGAGCACCGGTTGTCAACCCAGTCTACATGAGTTCGCACATTGCTTTGAATGCGAATCTAGGCGCAAACCTCGAGGGGAGTGTACACAGAGAAGGACGATCTGGTGGCCAAGGTGCACATGGCGGAGGAGACGGAGGAGTCAGCCTCCAGGTAATATTCGAAATGCTGCAGGCTGAACAAGTCGCTATTGCGCAGCTGCAAAATCAACACAGAGCCCCGAGTGGGGTCGAACCAGAGGCCACCCGCTGTACCGAGCCTGTACCGAAGAGTTGAATAATAATGAGTTGGGGACCGATCCTGCAGTAATGAAAATGCTCGAGGAACTCATCAAAAGAATTGAGTCAGGAGAGAATAAAATTGAAGCTAATGATAAGAAAGTGGAAACATACAACTCTCGAGTTGATCAGATACCAGGAGCACAATCTTGAAAGGGATGGACTCGAAGAAATTTTTACAGAAGTCGTTTCCTCCAAGTGCGGCTCCGAAACCCATTCCAAAGAAGTTTCGTATGCCGGATATACTTAAGTACAATGGGACCACTGATCCCAATGAGCATGTCACCTCCTACACATGCGCCATCAAGGGTAACGACTTGGAAGATGATGAGATCGAGTCTGTTTTATTAAAGAAGTTTGGAGAGACTCTATCAAAGGGGGGAATGATTTGGTACCACAATCTGCCGCCAAATTCCATTGACTCATTTGTCATATTAGCAGACTCTTTCGTAAAGGCACATGCTGGGGCCATAAAGGTTGCGACAAGGAAATCAGACCTATTCAAAGTAAAATAGAAGGATAATGAGATGCTGAAGGAGTTCGTGTCCTGATTTCAAATGGAACGCATGGAGTTACCACCGGTCACATATGATTGGGCCATTCAAGCTTTCACTTAGGGGTTGAATGAACGAAGTTCGATAGCATCACGTCAACTGAAGCAAAACTTGATCGAATAACTGGCGGTGACTTGGGCCAATGTACATAATCGTTACTAATGAAAGATCAGGGTCGAGGATGATCAATTAGGAACTCCTTCCAGTTTGGTGTATCCAAATAGGTCAGCAGTTAAAAATCAGAGGGACGTCGACAGGGAGCGTCGGTCAAACAAAGACCGATATCATACGTACATCGCAGATCACAGGAACAACGGCCTGGGATGCATTTCCGCCCGGAATGATCGAAAAAGTGATCGAGGATAGAATTCTCGGGGACTTATGAGAAAAAGTGGGTTTGATAAGTACGCCGATCCTATAGAAGCACCTCGGTTGTCAGAATACAATTTTACGCATCGGGCATTGTATCGGGAATTGGAAAAATCAAAGATACTAGATGGCCCATACCCATACAGACTGATCCTTCCCAAAGTAACCCCAACTTGATGTGTAATTATCATGACACGCATGGTCACAGGACTGAAGATTGCAGGAAATTAAGGGAAGAGGTAGCCCGTCTATTCAACGAGGGCCACCTTCAAGAATTCCTAAGTGATCAAGCCAAGAATCATTTCAGAAAAATGGACGGCAACAGAAAAAATGAACAGGAGGAGCCGCAACATGTAATCCATATGATCGTCGACGGGGTTGATATTCCACAGGGACCATATTCAAATGCACTAAGGTATCGATTACTAGGGAAAAATGGACCCGAGATTATGTTCCAGAAGGCACCGTATCATTCAACGACGAGGAAGTAGAAGGAATTTCTCAACCTCACAACGACGCCCTGGTAATTTCTATCTTATTAAATAAAGTTCAAGTTAAACGTGTTTTAGTGGATCCAGTTAGCTCGCAAACATCATCCGATCAAGGGTCATGGAGCAACTCGACCTACAAGATCAAATCATGCCCGCAGCTCAGGTCTTGAACGGTTTCAATATGGCCAGTGAAAGAACTAAAGCAGAGATCATCCTACCAGTGAACGTGGATGGAACTATCCAAGATACCAATTTCCACGTAATCGAGGGCGACATGAGGTACAACACCCTACTCGGGAGACATTGGATTCATAACATGAGGGAAGTCCCTTTGACTCTCCACAAATGATGAAATTCCTAACGTTGGATGGGGTAAAAACAGTGTACGGGGAGTAGCATGCTACAAAGGAAATGTTCGCGGTCGATGAGGTAATACCGATATCGGAATTATCAACACCGAAAGGATCAAACATCAACGGGAAACAAGAAACCAAATAGAAATCACAGCCACCAGCCTCGACTGAATCGGGGAAGCAGGAAATAGAGGGAGAAAAGGACAAAGATTTTTTGACCTCTCAAACCTTCGTTGTTCCGGAAGAATTCGACGCTACCAAATCAATGGTCGAAGAGATGGAAAAAGTTATATTAATCGAATATATGCCCGAGCGAAGGTATACCTGGGGATGGGGTTAACCCCCAAATTCAGGATAAAACTTATTAAATTCCTTATCGACAACATATATTGTTTTGCTTGGTCCCACTTATACATGACAGGGATCCCACCGGAGATAAAAACACATCGGTTGATCTTGGACCTAAAGTTCAGGCCAGCGAAGCAAAAGAGAAGGCCCCAGTCCGAGGTAAAGCACAAATTCATCAAGGACGAGGTAACTAAAATTCTCAAAATAGGGTCCATTCGGGAGGTAAAATATCCCGAATGGTTAGCCAATGTAGTCGTAGTCCCGAAAAAAGGGAATTAACTTAGGATGTGTGTAGATTATAAGGATTTGAACAAGGCATGCCCCAAAGATTTTTTCCAATGCCTAACATCGATCGCATGATCGACGCCATGACCGGCCATGAGATCCTTTGTTTTCTCGACGCCTATTCCGGGTACAATCAAATTCGAAACAACCCGGAAAACCAAGAAAAGACTTTATTTATCACCAAGTAGGGAACATATTGTTATAACATAATACCCTTTGGGCTAAAAAATGTAGGAGCTACCTACCAACACCTAGTAAATAAAATGTTCAAGGAAAAAATAGGTAAGTCAATGGAAGTATATATTGATGACATGCTAGTTAAGCCCCTGCGCGCAGAGGACCATTTGACACATTTGCAAGAAACATTCAAGATACTGAGAAAATACAACATAAAGCTCAACCCTGAGAAATGTGCTTTTGGGGTCGGTTCGGGCAAGTTCCTCGGCTTCATGGTGTCTAATCGGGGGATCGAGATAAACCCTGATAAAATCAAAGCTATTGAAGACATCACCGTCGTGGATAGCATTAAAGCTGTACAAAGGCTGACCGGGGAGATAACCTCCTTAGGCTGATTCATCTCAAGATCATCCGCCATAGATTCTTCTCACTACTCAAAAAGAAGAATGACTTTGCCTGGAGCCCGGAATGCCAACAGGCATTAAAAGAATTGAAATGGTACCTCTCGAGCCCGCCATTGCTTCATACTCCAAAGGCAGATGAGAAACTCTACTTATACTTTGCAGTATCGAAAATCGCGGTGAGTGGCGTCTTAGTTTGAGAAGAGAAAGGTACGCAATTTCCTATTTACTACGTAAGTCAAATTCTAGGAGAAGCAAAAACTAGATACCCACACTTAGAAAAATTGGCACTTGCTCTAATAAGCACCTCTAGGAAGCTAAAGCCATACTTTCAATATCACCCCATATGTGTATTAACTACTTACCCACTTCGCAATGTTTTACATAAGCCTGAACTATCAGGCCGATTGGCCAAATGGGTCGTCAAACTCAGTGGGTATAATATCGAATATCAACCCCGAACGGTCATCAAGTCTCAAATTTTGGCAGAATTCATGGCTGAATTCACACCAACCCTCGTACTCGAAGTTGAAAAGGAACTTCTGTTGAAATTGGGTACATCATTGGGGGTGGTCCCTTTTTACGTACGGCGCTTCGAATGTGAAGGAGTTCGGGTTAGGCATCATTTTGAAGCCGCTCACAGGAAATACTATTAGACAATCCATCAAAACTTCTAAATTGACTAACAATGAGGCCGAGTACGAGGTATGATTGCAGGTATCAAACTTGCTAAAATCTTGGGCGGAAGTCATCGAAGCCAAGTGCGACTCCCTACTGGTAGTAAACCAAGTAAACAAGACCTTCGAGGTTCGAAAGGATAGAATGCAAAGATATTTGGACAAGCTACAAGTGTCTTCACATCGTTTTAAAGAATGTGCTTTGCAGCGTATACCTCAAGAGCATAATAGTGAAGACGATGTCCTTGCAAATTTGGGATCATCGGTCGAGGACAACGAATCAGTTCGGGGATTATCGTTCAACTCTCAAGATTCGTAATCGAAAAATGTCACTCTGAGATAAACTCCAAGAGCCTAACTTGGGATTGGAGGAATAAATATGTCGAGTATTTGAAAAACAGAAAGCTCCCATCGGACCCTAAAGAATCGAGGGCTCTACGAACAAAAGCTGCTCGATTCATATTAGTTGAGGACAGAACATTGTACAGAAGGTCTTTCGACGGACCATTAGCAGTATGCTTGGGACCAGGGGACACCGATTATGTCCTTCGAGAAGTTCATGAAGGTACTTGCGGGAACCACTCCGGTGCCGAATCACTAGCTGATCAAATCATCAGAGCAGGATACTATTGGGATAGTATGGAAAAGGACACTAAGGAGTTTCTTCAAAAATGTGATAAGTGTCAAAGTTATGAACCAATGATCCACTAGCCCGGAGAACAAATTCATTCAATCCTTTCCCTATGGCCATTTATGAAATGGGGAATGGATATCGTCGGCCCCTTGCCATCAGCCCCAGGTAAAGATAAATTCATTTTGTTTATTACTGACTATTTTTCTAAATGGGTTTGAAGCACATTCCTTTGAGAAAGTCAGAGAAAAAGAAGTTATAGACTTCATCTGGGATCACATCATATGCCGATTCGGGATACCTGCCGAAATTGTATGCGACTAGGGAAAACAATTCATCGGCCGCAAGGTAACAAAGTTTCTCGAAAAGCATAAAATAAAAAGGATCTTATCGACACCATATCATCTAAGAGGAAACGGACAGGCCGAGTCAACGAACAAAACCATCATTCAGAATCTAAATAAAAGGTTAAACGACGCTAAGGGAAAATGGAGAGAAATCCTACCCGAAGTCCTTTGGGCATACCGAACAACATCGAAGTCCAGTACGGGGGAAACCCCGTTCTCCTTAGTATATGGATCTGAAGCCTTGATTCCAGTTGAAGTCGGGGAGCCCAATGCCATATTTCGACACACAATGAAAGAATCAAATCACGAGGCTATGAATACTAGCCTCGAACTATTGGATGAAAAGCAAGAAGCTACCCTTGTCCGAATGGCCGCACAAAAACACCGTGTCAAAAGGTATTATAATCGAAGGACCAACCTTCGCCACTTCAGAATCGGGGAATTGGTCCTGAGGAGAGTCACCATAAACACTCGAGACCCTAATGAGGGAAAACTCGGCCCAAATTGGGAAGGACCCTACCAAGTCCTCGATATCGTCGGAAAAGGATCCTACAAGCTAGGCACGATAAAAGACGAGAAGCTACCAAATAATTTGAGCATTTCACTCCTTAGGAGATATTATTGCTAAGGTATGACTTTCTCCCTTTTCATTTATATTTTACTACTAACGTATTTTCAGGTGATCGAGCAAAGGTATCGAAATCATCAAGCGGAAACATATTAGGACCCAAAGGCATGTGTTGCACTCTTTTTCCCTTCGACCGATTTTTATCCCCAATGGGTTTTTCCGACAAGGTTTTTAACGAGGAAACCATCGTTCGTGCTGACTTAGAGTATCCGAGGTCTCCTTACATTCAACCTCGAATGTTGGGGGAATCACCCTCGTATGATTTAGTTTCAAGGAAAAATACTTCATGTCAAAAGGGCCTCAATAGGAAAACTTTGTAATGGGCCAAACGGTCGAATGAACCGTGTCCATATAGATTAGTCGAGCCCCAATGTCAAAACATGTACGCATGTATTAACTATCCAAAGAAGTACTCTTCCTTCTCAAATATCCGATGCTTCAATAAAAAATTTCTACTTTACAAGTTCCATACTTATGATTTTCTATGAAAAATGGCTCTAGGTCCGAAGTACATATTACACCTCGAACGATCGACCCTCTACTCGGGGACTGCCGTCGAAAATCAACATGTTCGAATAATCTAAACTCGAAACTATAAGACCTCAAAGAGGAATCCCTTGATTTATAGGCCAAGGCCATCATTTTCAGGGACTAACACTTCAAGTTCGAAGTATTATCGGGAAATAAACCCAAGAGGTATACCCAAAGGCTACGACCAAATTAACGCGGTTCGGAGACGTCTGAATCCCGCAATAAACACAGGCCTTCGAATTCTTTGAAAATCGGTTAAAAAAGGTTAACCTCGGCAAAGTAATCAAAGGGCTTCGATAATATCAGGCCTCGAAAAACCTTAAGAGGTATCAAATTGTTCAAATACAAATTTGTGCTAAGGCACAAATGGTAAAGGGGTTCTGATCAATATCAAACCTTCAAAAAACCCGATGGGTAAAAAAAAAATACATGCTAAGGCACAACAAAATTTTACAAAGTCTTTAAGCCGAAAGAGGGAATAAAGCCATTCTTTTACGGCCATATCGGCCCGATTCAAAGAGCCTAAGGGAAAATACACTTTGAGTTTGAGAACACGTTCTCACTCGATACGAACCTAAGGGTTCCACTATCTCTTGTTCGAATAAAAACCTACTCGACTACAGATCGAGGATCCATCATTATTCAACACGAACTTAAGGGTTCTATTGCTTCGGGTTTAAGTTTTATCGAACTTGACTATAAAAGTAGTATTATTATGGCTTCGACCAAGTCACCGAAAACCAAAGTCTCAAATATATTGTTCAAAGCATAAAAGTGTGCTAAAATTTTACAAGGCACAAAGCAAGTTTTAAGACAAAATTTTGAGAAGGAATTCAAAGGAAAGATTTCTTCATATATGTGTTTGAACAAAGATATGTACAAAAGACCGACAAAGGTCTTACAAAAAGGAAAAAATAAAATCCTAACTATGCTCGGGGTTGACTTGTTCCTCGGAGCAGCTTCTTCTTCGGGTCCCTCGCCATCATCAGACCCGACTTGGCTGCCTTCATCATCATTGTCATCATCGAAGGAGGCAAGCATCCTGGCATCAGCTTCAAGCTTCTTTGCCTGTGATATCTCCTCATAGAGGTCAAAACCTCGAGCAAGGATTTCCTCGAGGGTCTCCATTCGAGATTGATGCTTGGCAAGGTCGGCAGTCCACTAAAGTCGGTTAAGGTCCTCCCTTAGCTGTGCTTGGGCGGCCTCAGCATCAGCAAAATACATGGCCATCGATTTATCGGTCGTAGTCTTCACCTTCTTGGCCTCATTTTGGGCCTTATCAAGTTCGGCCTCGAGCTCCTCAATCCTTTTGGCCTGAGCCGAGCTCTTCTCCCTAGCACTCCGAAGTTGAACTTCGGCTGATGACAGTTGTGTCAAGGCAACCTCTTTCTTCGCAGCAAGGCGGTCCATGCCTTCTTTCCACCGATGGCAATCAACTTTAACTTGATCGACTTCCCCCTAGAATAGCTCGATCTTCTCATTCTTTTACTGAAACTGAGACATCGAAATGTTAGCCTCCATCCTTGGATCAAGTCCGTATTTTTTCAAAAGGATAGTTACCTGCTCGTTCAGCTTGGCCTCCTCCTTACGAGCCTTGGCCAATTCTGCTTGAAGGTCTTTGAGCTCTTCATCCTTTTTCCCCTAAAGGAGCTTGAGAGCATTTCTCTCCTCCAAAGTCTTCTGGAGATCGGCCTCACATTGGATCAAATCGGCCTGAGACTTGGAAAAGGCCTATATGAGAAGAAAATAAGTTAGACTAAATGAAGGAAAAAGATAAGAGAACTACAATACTTAAAACTTACTCGAGATAGAAGACGGCTGGCCTCTTCAAAAAGGGTGGACGCATCGTTAAGGTCAGAGGCATCATCGACCCCAGTAAAGAAATCCCGAAAGGGATCCGCTTCACTAGGGACTCCACCTATGTCGGGGGTCCTCATGGCCTGATCCTCTCTTATCGCTTCCTCAGAGTAAGCCGACAAAGAAGGAAAATGACCTGTTGTCACTGCCCCGAGCGAGTCACTCGAGGCGCTCTGATCGGCTCTCGGGGTCTCAGAACCGGTCCCCTCCGATATGTTTGTGGATGGTCGAAAAACAATCTCGACCTCGGGAGATTCGGGATCCTCACCCGAACTTTTCTTGGAAGCCTCCTCATCATGAGGCTTGATCTCAGGAATCACCTCCGGTTTTGGAGGTTTGGCGGCCTCGACAATCTTCCTGGGTCGAGCCACTAATGCCGAGGCGTCACCTTCTTCTTCCTCTTCTTCTTCTCCCAAACTTTGGACCGAGTCCATAGTGAGAGCAATGACCTTCCTCCTGGTCCTTCGAGCTGGGGCCTTTTTGGGTTTGGGGTCCTCAGATGACGAGACCCCTTTCGCTTATTATCTTTCCTCGGTTTTGGAATCGGGGACTTAGTCTCTCCCTCGCCGCTCGGAGGCCTCAAAACTGAGTCCTTGTTCAGGCCTGCACAAAAGGAAATTTAGTGAGAAAAAGAAGTATGAGTAGAACCTCGGAAACAAGAGAGAAACACTCACCGTTATTCTTTGCCTCCCATTTTCCCTTTTCCAAGCACGCCAGCAGTGGTTGGCATAGGAGAAAGTCGAGGTCAACTTCCGCACCTAGTCCTAGAGGTCAGAAACCTCTCAAGGCATCCAGGAAATCGTTGCATGACAAACAAAGGTATTATATAAAGCAAAAAACAGGAATATGAAGACTAATGGGTAAGATGTTACTTGCGCTCGGGGTTCCACTTCACGGGGAACGACAATTTTTTCGTTTGGGACAAGGTCGCAGGTCCTCACCTGTACAAACCGACTCATCCAACCCCGGTCCTTGTCCTCATCAATGCTCGAGAACAAAGTCTTGGTGGCTCAGCTGGATCTTGATCAACCCTCGAAAGAGTCGGGGTCGATATAATCGCATAAGGTGGCTGAGAGTGAACGACAACCCCTCGACCTTGCTGGAAAAGAATCGGAGCATGATCACGATACGCTAGAAAGAGGGGTGAATTTGGCCGAGGGTGACCTGGTACCTCTTGCAGAATTCTATGATCACTGGGTCGAGAGGACCCAACGTGAAGGGGTAAGTGTAAACACTTAGAAACCCCTCAACATGGGTGGTAATACTCTCATTAGGAGCGGGGATCTGCACCACGACCTCGGCCCCCTAGTTACAATCCCTCTTCACATCCTCGAGATATTTTGTTGTTATCGAGCAGATATATCTCGACACGTGCTCGCATCGGCCAGGGACCGATGAGGGTTCTCTACTTTGAACTCGGATTTTAAAACACATGGGCCGGGAACATACTCATGAGGGAGCGGTTTCACCGTCATTTTGTCACCGACCTGCAGGGAAGAGAGGAGGAAGATTTCTCCTTTTGTGGAACGGTTTTGGAGGTTTTCGCCATTGATTTAAGTAGAAAGAGGCGGAAAGAGGTGAAACTTGGTATTTTGAAACTAACAAGGCTGTCTCAGTGAGTGATGAACAAGAAGATATGGAGAGAGTTTAAAACTTAGAAGGGTTGATGAGATTGGAAGTAAAAACTTCGATTCAACAAAATATTCCATATTTATAGAACTGCGGTGACGGTTCGATGGCGCTAGGGGCCGACCGCCTACTGACATGCATTAATGATTTGGAGAACTGTACCGAAGGGACATTTCAGTCACCTCCATCGCTTACGTCACGGAGATAACATCACTGTTTATCGAGGTCATGAGAAAATCGAAGTTCAAGTCGTTTCTCGTCATTTCATTCTAAGAAACGACGGGACTATCTGTATACAGTAGAAATCGGGGCTAACCGATTTCACTATTTGGTCGAGATAGGAATGTCACATCAAAGAGCTAGGACTCGAGTCGAGTCCGAAATTGAAGCCTCTTTGCAGACCGAGGTCGCCATCAATCGAGGCCAGAAAGAGACAGACTCCGAGCAACATCGACATAGATTTATAATAGAAAGGGCGAGATATCCGCGATTGGTCGAGGATCGTGGCATAAATCTCGGAACGGCTCAATCTGTGGCGGTTAATCAACTGTTAATATGATTTCCTACTATAATTAGAAGTGTACCTTAATTAGGATTACTCTATTATATAAAGAGGAATTCCATTCATTTGTAATGATCATCGTTCACTGAGAAAAATATATACAGTCGTTACTTTCTTGCTATCTATTTCACTTACTGTTCATCATAGTTGATTTATTGGTTTACTGTTCTTAATATACCACCTCGAGACTATCTCAAATCGAGGTCGAGACTTTGCTTACACTCTGGTTTGATTTATTTTTTTGCCTAATTCATCTGTTTATTTCTTGTTTATCATTGATATTGGACGAAATTACATATCTTTAAAACTACAATATAAGTTTAATTGTTATTCGGATTTTAGGTAAACAAGCCGGAAAGAGGTTCAAAAGTTATTATAGATCATGTGTTTAAATCTCAATTGTGACACTCTTTATTCCAAGATTCCAAATCATAAATTATTAACACTAGTCCGAAAAGATATTTAGAAAATATATTTAAATTATTTCGGGGGAAAAGAAGAATCTAACGGAGAATCGTATGTGATGAGCCACTCTAAGGTTGGAGCCTGGAAAGGGGACACGACCACCAGACTGGACCAAATTAGTTTGTCAAGTATTGTCATATCGAAATATCATATCCACCTTATATATATATATATATAATAAGGTGAATATGATATTTCGATAAAATTGTCTTTTCTGTTCTTTGAATAAAGGTTTGCTTAAGAAAGTTGTTTTCTTATAGTTGTACTGTCTTACTCGGTACTTACTCACCTCTTCTTTCTCAATTAATATATATATATATATATATATATATATATATATATATATATATATATATATATATTAAAATTTGAATTTATCCACTTCAGTTGGAAGATCCATTGTAGCTCGATTGAGCATATTTATTGTGATTGCATGTTTAGAAAAATTTTCTGAGATACTTTATTTTTCTAATCAGACCAGCTACCTTTTTACTAGTATCTACGAGTTTTGCAAGAAGAAAAGTATGAGAGAACTTAAGTATAAAATGATAATATAGTCAAAATAGTTTGAGGTAATATACAAAACTGTAAGTGCAGACCGAACTTGACAATGCAGACATTGTTGTCTTTTCCCATCATAAGAAAGGGCATTCCAACGAGTTGTGTGACCTAAAGCCAAATTTTATGAGGGGCCTTAATTTTTTTTTTTTTTTTAAAAAATAATTTATTTATTTGAAAATTATTTTTTTAGCGTTTCTTAGATACAAAGTTATTAATAATATTCTAATAATTAATAACTCCTAATAAATCTTTTTTAATTGACAATATAACTATCCATTTAATCTTTATTGGGACATTTCACCACTAGAAATTCAGCAAAAACCGACCAAGGTCGACCGACCAACTTTGGTCGATTTTCTTTGGTGCAAAAATGCAGGAAACTATTTTTTGAGTCCCGCGAAATATATTTTTCAAGAACCGACCAACTTTGGTCGGTTTTTCAATTAAAAATAAATAAAAATTAATATTAAAAAACGAACAAATTGGTCGGTTAAATCAGCCAGTCATTTTAAAAAATCGACCAACTTTGGTCGGTTATTTTCGTGCGAAAATACAATTAAAGAGTATAAATCAAATAAAAGACAGTCGTAAAACAAAATGTACCAATGGTCTAGTGGTAACATAGTATTCTGCCAGAGTACAGACCCCAGTTCGATTCCCAAATGGTGAATCTTTTGATTACATAATTAAAATACCGACCAACTTTGGTCGATTTTTTTTTTTTGCAATTTGTTTTTTGAATTTAATTGACCGACCAACGTTGGTCGGTAATTTCCGACTAACTTTGGTTGGTATGACTTTCCGACCGTCAAAATGATCACATTTTCGTCGGTAATTGGCCATAACCGACCAACTATTGTCGATTTTTAGCGGATTTTCTAGTAGTGATTGTTGATCTTAGGTGAGACTTTATCAATTTTAATTTTGAAAATTTCTTTCCGCTGAAACGACAGAAACAAGAGTTATTAACATTAGTCCATAAGTAATATTGATTGGAAAAAGAATCAAATTTTTTTATTTGACCGAGTTTATCAATTAAACTGTTATCTTCTAATTATACTGTTTTCCTTAATATTTAATTCCGAAAATAAATCTAAACTATCAATATCGAATTGATTATTATGCTTTAAGGTACATTCGAACATTAAGGCAACATTTTTTCAAAGTTTTATAATCTAGTGATCTTAATTTTTATCTTTAAATAGGAAATCAAAAATATTTTTCATATGCTTCGAATTGTTCAAATCTATTTTGGAGTGAAAAATATAGCATTGTCTACTATGTATAAAGCAATCAACTCCAAAGGACTTTTCGAAGGATTTTGAGATTTTATTATCAACATTCTCATCAAATTGTTACTTCCTATATATCATATGTTTCTTATGAAATTCGAGTTCGATATTTATTTAAAGTGCAATTTTCTTGACATAAATCATAACAATTGCAAATCTTTCTTTTCTATAATTTTTTAATGAAAGAAATCAAGTTTTTTTTTCACTTCACATAATCTGTTTTTTATTTATACATAATCTATTAGGTGTAATAGAAAATACGATCCTTATAAGTATAGAATCTCAACAATTACTTTACTTGCTTTATGGAAGGGCATCATAACTCCAACCTCAAGCAAAGAATCATTGACAACATCGAACATGTGAATTTCTTTAATACATCGCTCACTTTGCCTTCAGAAAACGAAAAAAAACAAATCAAATGTAAAAGATAATTATCCAACAAAAGATTTACAAAGAAAAAAAAAAAAAAAAATCCAAGGCAGGGGTTAAGTGCATCAACTCTCCACATATCTTTCCAACGACCCAATCATGAAAATTGGATAATGACTTAAGAAGTGCCCTCCCCCTCCCCCAATTCAAACATGTATCAGCTAAAGACAATGTTTTAAAAGACTTTTTTTGATAATTGCATGGGGCTCGCTCCCGTACGGAGTAAGTCAAAATGCTTTATCTGTGAGGCTTATATTTTAAGAGTTTGATTATGCGCCTTAAATATATATAACACTTGGAATTTGCCAAAATATTCTTGCAAAAATCATCTATTGAATTTTCTAATTAGCACTATTGACCATTTAAATTCTTTAACAAATGAATGCTTATTATTTTATTTAACTATAACAATATGAAGATTGAGAGAAATTCAAAAAATGACGCATGATATTATATAGTTATTACTAATAGAGAATATTTGTAAATATCATTCGAACATTTTTTCTGGAAATAGGTAGCCAAAGTTTATATCTTCACTTGTTATTCTTGTTCATGTGTTTGTTCTATGCCTATCTAAACTATCAGACTTTTATTATTATTTTTTTAAAGGAAATTTTTATTTGCATGAAGGAGTAATATTTTAACTTATAGTACCAATGAAGTTTATTGATTATTTACCTTTATGGAGGTAAAATGTGTAGTTTGATAATATATTTTAAAAAAAATATTATTTATTTAAGATGTTATAGTTGATTTATATCTCATAATAATTTTAACATTGTTGCATCGTTTATATTTGTAAAAACAAGCTATATGCTTGTTTTCTATGATTTTTTATTTTTATTTTTATTTTCTTAAACCTCTAATGTATTTTTTTTAATGTTTTTATGCTATTTTATTTAAATTTCAATCAAACGAATGACTTGGAAGCACATTCCTGAGAAATCAACCATCTTTTCAAATTCTTTTATCTTCTTTTCAAGAAAATGAATGATGCCTACAAATCAAGCATGTAGCAACCAAAGATACATAAAATGTCTAACGCAATAAAACACATATCTGCCACCCTACGGAAAAAACACTATTACTAAGAAGAAAATAAAGCCAAATCACATAGATAAACACCTTATTCTTTGCTAACAACACTATCAATAAGGCCTTATTTGAGTTTAATGTTCAGATATCAAGTTTTTCGAGAAGGTTTATCAATGCTCACATCTTATGTACAAGAAATCTAAAACTCTCTTCTCTTAAATAGAACTTCTGAAGATAGCCTAAGAAGCTCAATTTCGAAATTTCAGTCTCTTTTCCATAACAACCAGAGTACTAAGAAGGCTTCGAAATGCATACTACGAATGCGAAAATATTTTGTTGGTCATTATGTGGTCAAGGCCCATGGATGTTGTGAAGACAAGGATAAACAGGGAAGTGGCTTTTCTTAAACCTTTTTCTCTTTCTATGATTTGATGTCCCTCTCGCGAAAATGTATGTGGAGATATCGACATGGAACCTGCTATGGATTTGGTTTGTATTTCAAAGAATTTTTCCGGTAAGCTTTTTTTCGTTTTTCTTTGTAAATTGTCAAAAAAGTATTTTAATTTGATTATTTCTTTTTCATTTTCAAGAGGCAATTGGGGCAAGGTTTGAAAGAATGTCTAGAGTTGTCATAGTCGAGTTGGTGATACTGGGAGTTATGATGGCAGCACATAACACTATCCGCTTTGTCAAGCTCAATTTTCACGACAATGCAGGATTGTGTTTAACCAAAGAATTAAATTCTCTACCAAAGTTATTAAGAAGAATACGAATTTTTGATAACCAAAGAATTAGATTCGTAAAAAGAAAGCAGAAAGATGCGTAAAAAGTAAGTATATTTCAATTGCGATTCGAACGTGTCCTTACAAGTTATATTTTACTCCCTTTTATAGGAAATTTCTTAATATAACGTCTACTCTTTTCAGTGATTGAGCATTAATGGCTAATAATGGCATTAATGTAACGTTACAATGATTTATCGTAACTGTTGCGTGAAGATTATGTAACGTTTTGGCTCATTAACTAAAGATCCCCGAAGCTGACCTTTATTCCGTCTTGATTCATTCTAACCGTGTCTATTCGCCTTCTCAATTAGGTTGAGATTCCCGTATCTGATTACCCCGTGGGTATGCTGTTCTGATCCTCTTTATCTCGTACCTCTTCATAAAGTCTCGTCAGTTGTCATGTTGTCATTGCTCCACATAGATTGCTGAGTCATCATAAGTATTACACGTGTGAAGCTCATTTTTACCAATACAGATAGTCCCCCCAGTTACCATTTATTTATCGATTAATATTTGGTAAGTGGATACTCATTTATGGCGGGAACATTTTGCCGCTGCTTAACTCGTTCCTTGCATCCGTCTCTGAATGTATGCGTCGCTTGTCACTTCCATTTAATGCCCGTGCCTCGTGGCTTTCCCGGATTGGTTCTGCAATTATTCAGCGCCTTTTAGGGCTTTTTGCGGCTGCAACAGTCTCGAAGTGATAACTTCAATTATGACTTTCATATCACTATTTTTTTTCATTTTTTGACGGTTGCCTTTGAGTATAAATACCCCTTTTGCTTTCTTTACTTTCACGGAAAACTTCTATCCTTCTTTCTTTATTTGTAAATTCTTCATCTTCGTAAATATGTATTCTTCAAACCAGCAATCTAAAAAGGTCATCATTGTAGATGAACTGACTCCTTCTTCTGCTCCAACACGGAGTAGGAGGGGCGGTAGGCTTAGGGGCTTAAATTCTACTCCTTCCAGGGGTTCTTATTCTTATTCTTATCCCCCGTCATCTTTTAGGTCTAACACTCCTTTGTCTTCTTCGAGGGCTAGGGCTTCTAGATCTTCATCAAAGAGTAGAGAACACAATGAACCTCTTCGTGAGACGAGAGTCGATTAGATTGTTCCTGCGGAGTTTTCTTTTGCCAAGGATAGTCAAGCCATGAGTGAGCAGCTTTCTTCAATATCATCACATGACAGTGCTGACCTTTATCCTACCCAAATAACGGAGGGCTAGTGTCTCTTGTACGCAGGGATTGTTATTGGAAGCCTGATTTTCCTGTTGTTGTTCCTAATGATAACCAAAAGAATAACCTCTTACAAGACTGGATATTCTTATGTCTATACTTAACCCTTCACATTAGGATTCAAGCCTCCCATCGACCCTGTTATCATCGAGTTTTGTCGATTCTTCAAAGTTTGTCTGGGACAAGTCGGTCCTCTTATTTGGCGAGTAGTCGCGTGCCTTAGGTATTTGGCCAATTTAGCTTCCATACCCTTTACTTTTCATCATTTTATTCACCTCTATTCTCTAATGTTGTTCCGCCAAGGAGTGTTTACTCTCGCGGCTAGGAGTAAAAGAGTGTTAGTTACTCCAGATGATGACAAAGATAGAGGGTGGTATGTCCGGTATGTTGCTATCCCTACTGCAGGTTTAGTAGGTGAATAAAATCTCCCCTTCCCTGAGAAGTGGAACTTTGCACGTGAGTACAATTTTGCTCATTTTCCTTTTCTTCACTTTTGATGAACTTTTAGTACCGTGACTATTTCTTCTTCTTTTGCAGCAACCATGGGAACCGACGAGAATGTCTCTGGTTTCCGTGATTGGGCAGAAAAACTCTTGTCAATCGCTCCTTTAGAAGAACGTTCGTGGAAGTACCTCTCTTTGAGGTTTGGTTGGAAGGTGAAGACCCACAGTAAGTGAAGTTTTTTGTTCTTACTTCTTCTATTTTCGAGCTTAATCTGACCCTTTTTATTTGGGAGGGTTTCCTGCTCGTGGAGTTTCTACTGCGGCTGTGTCTGCTTCAAGGTTGTCTCTGGCTAAGGCCCAGGAGATCATTGATGGTTCCTCCTCGTCGAAAAGAAAATCAAGTGGGTTCAGGACCTTAGAGGAGGAAGAGGAAGAGGAAGAGGAAGAGGAAGAGGAAGAGGAGGGTTCGCTGGTCCATAGGTCACGTAGGAAGAGGGTGGTCTCTGATGATGATCTGCACCCGTTGTTGATCCTCCTGTGCCTGAATCAGAACTTTCCGCTCCTGAAGATGCACCTCCCTCTCCTATTCGTGAGTCTGTTGATCACCTGTTCCCCCAAGGTTTTAGTACCATCTCTGATGAAGCTCCTCTTGATGTTTTCTCTCCTCTTGCTGCTAAGAAACTTTTGTTTATTGCTCCCGTTGCTGCCTCTACTCCCATTGTTGTTCTTGCTCCCGTTGCTGCTCCTCAACCTACTCTGTCTGTGGCTCCTTCCCTCGCCCCGCTTCCGTGCCTTCTGCTGTTGAAGTAGGGTCTTCCAGCAGGGGGGTGATGAAGAAAATTATAATAGAGGTTCCTGTGGCGGGCAGCCTCTTGAAAAAGTCAGGCCAGGCTAATGTATGGTTAAAACCATTGATAGGTTCGACTGAGAAGTCTAAGCTGGAAAGACACAACTCCCTGACTTGGATGAACGAGATTGTTGCACTCGTCCTTACAGGTAAAACTTGCTTTTCCTCCATATGTACTTATATATTTTCTTACCGTATCTAATTTATCATTTTATGTAGATCAACCTTATAGGCACATAGCTAATGAAGAGAATTGTTCAAACGGAGCAAGCAGCAAATGACTTCCATATTGGGGCTGATAATTGGAAGAAGCAGTATGAGAGTTTATAGCTTGACATGGAGGCAATGGATGAGGAAAAGTGTACCTTGGAGTGGCAAGTTAGGGTTATGGCAGCAGAACTGGCCGTTGAGAAGGCGTCTTCGAACCAGGCAGGTAAGGACAAAAGTGTCTTATAGTCTTCATTTGCGGAGCAACTTTCCCGTGCCATAGAGGAGATTAGAAGCCTGAAGTCTTTGTTGGACCAGAAGGAGGTGTACTCTAGCGAACTTGTTCAATTGCTCACCCAAACCCAAGAAGACCTCCGTAACTCTTTAGAGAAGGTCCAGTTTCTGGAAAAATCCATTGCTCCTTTACAGGCCTCTCATGATGCTTTCGTGGTTGAAAGAGATGAGTTAAGAGCTGAAGCTGAACAATGGGAGAAAGATTACGAGGCTCTTGAAGACAAAGCAACCATCGATGTTAGCTAGGCTTATTTGAATGCCCGTCTTGACACATTGACGGAAATCGGCCAATAGGGTTTTCACTTGGAAGCCGAAATTACTAAAACCAGAGAGACGATTGAGAAGTCTCAGCAAAGTCAGAATTTCACTTCACCTAAGGCTGAGGTCCCTGCTGCTCGTGTCTCGCCATCTTAAGCTGCTCCTCCTACCAGTGAAGACAACCCCCATCTAGTGAAAAAGTTTAAGGAACTTGGTTCTTTTTTTTTTATTTGCAACAATTTGTGGTTACCCCCGGTCCCACTAGGGGTAAAGTTCGGTCCTTTGTAAACTCCCAACTGACAACTTAGGGCAACTTTTGTATAAACAAATTAGGCTTAGACTAAGTTAATACTTAGTTTTTTGCCACTATATATTAATAGTAATATCGGCATGACTTTCGATTCCTTTGAGTTTTTGTTTTCACTCTTAAGTCTTTGCATGCTTTCTTTTTGAGTTTTTTGGTTTACCTCTGAGTTTTTGACTTTGCATTTAAAAAATGCTTTGATTTTTCGTACCTTTTCGTAATAGGCACGATTTATAAAAGAGGGCCCTTTTTTGATCGACACTTAATGAAGAAGACGTCTCAACTTCATAATGGTGTAAATGTACACATGAGAGATAGGAATTTCACATGGTTTTTTTTGACAATGTTTTTATGAAAATCTTTGTATTGTTCGAACTTTCGCAACATTTTACATGTGTTTGTGTATCGTCCATAACTCCTTTGCAACTGTTTTTCTTACAATAGATTTGGTATAAACTTGTACTCGTAACTATTTTTCTTTTTTAACAGCTTTTTCGAATTAATACAAGGGTATAATTGTTTTCATTTATAACAGTTTTTTGAATAAATATACAAGGATAATGCTTTTCTCATCCGTAATTGTTATTATTTACAACAATTTTTGAATAAGTAGAAGGATGTTGCTTCATCCGTAACTGTTTTCATTTACAACAGTTTTTGACTAAGTACAAGGATGTGCATTTTTATCCGTATCTAATATTTTGCCCTTAACCTAAACATTCGTTTACATTTACGAATATGTTTTTTTGAAGGTTTTTGAATCAGGCTTTGTGTTTTTTGTCTTTGGGTCTTTGATTTTTCTCATAGTACTTGACTTGTTGGGAAGATGGATCTTCAGGCTTGAGCTTTGACTTTTTGATAGTCTTATTTGCTTCATCTTTGCCTTCCATACTGTATAGTCCCCCAAGTGTTTGAGCTTTGAAGAATGAAATCTCGATCACTTGACTATTCCTTCCTTGTGGTCCTTTTCCTGAAAAGGAAAAACATACTCGAAGGTATATAGTTTAGATGATGACTGCTTAACCCATTAAAAATGTCCATCAGAAAGTTGTAACCCTAGACCGGAAATTCAGTTACTTCCTCGTGTCTATGCAGGTCTAATACCATCATCTGGTGATGGGTTAGCTTTTCGCCTATCATCTAAAATGGTGTATAAAATTGAACAAAAGTAAAATCGAACGTAATGATACCTGACCAGGGGTATTCCCTTTACTTCAGAAGTAATACTTCTTCAAATGAACAACATTCCAACTGGTTGGTAAGATTCTGCCGTCCATAGTTTCCAGCTCGTAAGCGCCTTTTCCAACAATGCCACGGACTTTGTAGGGCCCTTCCCAGTTTGGATTTAGCTTTCCTGCACCGGCTTCTTTTGTTGATTGGAAGACTTTTTTAAGAACTAAGTCTCCAATTTTGAAATATTTGAGGTGAGCTTTTCTGTTGTAATATCTCTCTATAATTTATTTTTGGGCTACCATATGTATTAATGCAGCTTCTCTTCTTTGCTCGAGCAAATCCAGATTTGTCCTTAACTCGTCATTTTTTGTTTCTTCCGTTGCCATTGTGAATCTTGTGCTTGGTTCGCCGATTTCCACTGGTATTAATGCTTCTGAACCGTAGACAAGAGCGAATGGAGTTTCTCCCGTGGCTACTTTTGCAGTAGTTCTGTAAGCCCATAATACTGTCGGTAGCTCATCAGGCCAGTTTCCCTTGGCTTTTTCCAACCGTTTCTTTAAGTTGTTGACAATGAATTTGTTTGTTGACTCGGCTTGCCCATTAGTCATGGGGTGATATGATGATGAAGTGATTCGCTTGATTTGCCAGCTTTCGACGAATTCTGTGATTTGTGAGCCTATGAATTGTGGGTCATTGTCACATACGATCTCCTTTGGTATTCCAAAGCGGCATATTATGTGTTGCCATATGAAGATTTTCACTTCTTTCTCTCGCAACTGTTTAAAAGCGTCTGCCTCCACCCATTTTATGAAATAATAAGTTAATACGAGTAAGAACCGTACCTTTCCTTTAGCTGGGGAAAGGGGTCCCACTATATCCATGCCCCATTTCATAAATGGCCACGGTGACACCACTGGGTGGAGTAATTCTGCTCGACGGTGCATATTGTTGGCATATCGCTGACATTTGTCGGATTTAGCTACGAAGCTCTCATCATCTTCCTCCATTTTAGGCCAATAATACCCTGCTCTAATTAGGGTTTTGACTAAGGATCTTGCTCCAGCATGGTTTCCGCAGTGTCCTTCGTGTACTTCCTTCATCACGTACTCCGTTTGATTGGGTCGAAGGTACTTTGCTAGGAAACCACCAAACATTTTACGGTATAATGTTTCACGAACTAGGCAGTACCGCGCAGCTTTCCGGGGATAAGTGCTTGAGCTGCTTTTCTATCTTTAGGCACGGTGCCGTTCTGCAAAAGGTTTACAATTTTGTTTCTCCAATCCCATGTTAAATTGTTAAATGTTACCTCATTTTTGTCCTGGTCGATTGCTGAATGAAATAGGTGTATGACAATTGCATTGTCTTTATTTGTTACGTCGGCAACTGCTGCAAGGTTAGATAATGCATCCGCTTCTACATTTTCCTCTCTAGGTATTTGCGTAACTTTCCATGACTTGAATTGCCTTGCTAGGTCTCGTGCCTTTTCCAGATATTGTTGCATTTGAGCCTCTCTTGCGGTATAAGTCCCCTGCATCTGGTTTACCACTAGTTGAGAGTCATTTTTGATCACGATTTGCTCAATTGAGAGTTCTCCTGCCAGTTCAAGCCCTGCAACGACAACTTCGTACTCTGTTTCATTGTTAGTTATGGGATAACATTTAATGGCTTATCATATATTTTCACCCGTAGGTGATATTAAAACAATTCCCAAGTAGGCCTCTTTATGTTAGAAGAGTCGTTAGTAAATAGGGTCCAAATTCCTGGATTAGCCCCGTTGAAGAGTTGTAATTCTTTTTCCACTTCGGGATTATGCTAGTATTAAAATCAGTGACGAAATCAGCTAAAATATGAGACTTTATTGCAGTCCTAGGCTGCTATATTATGTCATGTTCGCTTAATTCTATTGCCCATTTAGCTAATCTCCCTGATAACTCTTGTTTATGTAAAATATTTCTTAGTGGATACGAGGTCACAACAGTGATTGGGTGACATTGAAAGTATGGTCTCAACTTTCTAGCTACCATGATTAGAGCTAAGGCTAATTTTTCTAGATGAGGATATCTAGTTTCAGTATCTAATAAAGACTTGCTTACACAATAAATCAGAGATTGCTTACCTCTGTCTTCTCTTACCAGTACTGCACTTACGACAATTTCTGCTACGGAAAGATATACATACAACCTCTCCCCTTTTTGGTTTAGACAGCAGCGGGTTTTTTGATAGATAGGCCTTCAGATCTTTGAGAGCCTGCTGGCATTCTTCAGTCCATTCGAACTGATTCTGCTTTTTTAGAACTGAAAAAATTTTAATACTCTTCTCCGAAGACCTGGAGATAAATCTTCCTAAGGCTGCACTTCTTCTTGTTAGTTTTTGAACTTCTTTTTTGCTCGTAATTATATAAGGTATTTCATCAATAACTTTAATCTGAGTGGGGTTTACTTCTATACCCCTATTTGATACAAGGAAACCCAAAAACTTACCTGATTCAACGTCAAAGGCGCATTTTTCTGGATTTAGTTTCATGTTATACCTGCGCATGATTTCAAAGGTGATTGAAGGATGATGGAAATGATCTTCCGCTTGAGTTGATTTTACCAGCATGTCATCAATGTATACTTCCATTGTTTTCCACAGATGTTCCTGGGACATCTTGGTCACTAGCCTTTGATACGTGGCTCTAGCATTTTTCAGGCCAAAAGGCATGGCTTTGTAATAATAAGTCCCCCTGTTTGTAATAAAGGAAGTTTTTTCCTCGTCTGAGTGATCCATTTTTATCTGATTATAACCAGAATATGCATCTAGAAAGCTAAAAAATTCATGACCTGCAGTTGCATCAATCATTTGATCTGTGTGTGGTAATGGAAAGGAGTCTTTGGGGCATGCTTTATTCAAATCTGTGTAATCTACGCATACTCTCCATTTACCATTATTTTTGGGTACCAATGCAATATTAGCTAACCAATTAGGATATTTTACCTCGCGTATTGAACCAATTTTCAAGAGTTTTTGTACCTCTTCATCGATTACTTGGTTCTTGAATGGTCCTTGCTTTCTTTTCTTTTGCTTGACAGGCACGAAGGACGGATCTTCATTTAGTTTATGAGTCATCATTTCTGGAGGTATACCCGTCATATCTGAATGGGACCAAGCAAAACAATCTGAGTTAGCTTTTAAATATTCAATTAACTTACCTCTTCTTGCGGGGCTTAGCCTCGTGCCTATATGAACTTTTTGCTCAGGCTTCTGCTCGAACAGTGGGATAGCTTCGAGCTCCTCAATAGTTGTTTTAATATGCTCGTATTCTTCTAGCTCCTGAATGACATGGGGTCTGGAATCCATGTCATTATGTGTTGATGTTGCCTCTGTGGTGATTTGGTTCACCTTCTCGTGGATTCCTTCTTCCATACCTATTTGGGTTCCAATTTTTTCTTCCGTACCTAATTGGGCGATTTCCTCGTCTTTTGACTCTTCCGCTACCTCTTTTTTGTTTGAGTGTACTACTGAATTTATATTCCTTGAGATCTGATGATCTCCTCGAATCTGTTGAATTCCCCATTTGGAAGGGAATTTTATTACCTGGTGTAAAGTAGATGTTATTGCTTCCATGTCATGGATCCATGGTCTCCCCATGATTACGTTGTAAGCCATATCGGTGTCAATGACTTGAAAGTTTTTATTTTTGATTACTCCTTCTCCATAGGTACTAATCTCAATTTCTCCTTTTGTTATGACCGTAGAGTTCTCAAACCGAGATAATGCTCGTGCTTTTGGGATTACTCGATCCTCCATTAGCATTTATTCCACAACTCTCAACAAAATGATGTTGACTGAGCTACCTTAGTCAATCAAAACTCTTCTTACATTAGTGTCATGTATGAGTAGAGATATTATCAGAGTGTCGTTATGAGGAAGCAACAATCCATTGCCATCTTCATTGTCGAAACGTTATATTTTCTTCTTCAATGTCTTCACGAATTCGCTTCCCGTGTGTAATTGTGAATTTTTTTGTTCTTTTGCAGACTACTCCGTTCACCTCCTCTCCTCTGTGTATCACATTCACTGTTCTCTTTGGAGATGGTGGTTTCGGGGGCTCTTGCCTTGATGTTTTAGGTGTCAATACCACACAAGAAGATAAGTTACTTTGTGTGGTACCCAATTTTCGAGTGCTGTCTCAATAGAAGAACCTGGTTCTTCTTGATGTACTTACTTCTACTGTCGCGGAATATTAAAAGCAGTAAAGTAAAAACACAAAGATTTTTACTTGAAAAACACCTGGCTCAAAAGGTGAAAAAACCACGACCTACTCCTCAGTGGGATTTGCTCAAACTCATCACTAAATACTCTGAGCCAAACGGACTTACAAAATAAACTCTTTTGTAATCCTAGGACTAACTCTAATCCCTTTGTAGTAACTAGCCCCTAGATAATTTCTACACGCCTCAAGTTAACTCTAACTTGAACAATGCGTACCTATTACAATTGCTTCTAAGAAAGCTGAAGGATACAATATTAAAACTCCTACTACAATCAACTAGACTCAATAATTAATCTGATGGAACTGGCTCTTCTAGTTGATCTGTAGCCTTTTAACCGCACAATGACTCTGCTAGAAAATTGACTCTGGGAACTTTGCTTTCAGACTTTTGATTCACTTCAGCTTTTGTGCGTGTAGAATTCCAGCAGAAATACATCAAGTATTTATAGAGTCAGTTGAGCGTGTCGTCTAATTCTAGTCCAACTGTACCTGGGTGAACAAATTCGTACCAAACTCAACTTCCTTTCTTTTGTTACTTTCCTTGCTGAATTCGACTTCAATCTTCTCATCAGTTTACAACCTTTTCGCATTAGGAGACAATCTCTTGGTTCATTGATATTTCACAGTCACAAATATCTCCTATGCATATGCGGTTCATGTGCCAGCTATTGAGTTCAAGATGTGTGCTTTGATGGACCTGGTTCAACTGATCAGCCATTTGTCAATCTTCAAAACTATGCAGTGACATGGGTCAACATGCCTGTTCTTCATATATGCCTGTTTGCCTTTTTCACTAAGCAATTCTGTTAGATAGCCCTGTTTTAATAATTGTTTTACCTCACCTTGCAACAATCTACAATCTGATGTTCTGTGTCCATGATCGTTATGGAATTCACACCAGACGTCTGGATTCCTTCTGTTTGGATTCGATATCATTTCTTTGGGCCATCAAAATTTATCGCCCATGTTTCTCAGTACGGTAATTAATTCAGAAGTACTTAAATTGAAGTTGTAGTCTCCGACTCTTGCATTACCTCTGTTCTGTTCCTCCCAATCTTTTCTAGATCTAGAGGAGGATGAGTTCGTATCTCTATTTGACGGTCTATATTCCGACCATGTGTTTTCAAACTTGGAACGAGTTTCTCGTCCTGAAGGTCCAATATATGGATCGTACCTGTTCTTAAATGTTATCCTTTCTGGTTCGGAGCGTCCAGAACTGGCTCGATCTTCAGCTTTTGATTTAGCAACGGTGTCTTCTTCTATCGTAGCTTGGTGATGTACCTGTTATAGACATCGTTCCATGTCGTGGCTGGGAATTATCTCAAGCTTTCCTTGAGTCTTCTCGTGGCTTCTGAGCTTCTATCATTTAAGTTGCTTGCAAATGCCATTGCTGCCCAATTGTCAGGTACCCTTGGTAGAAGCATTCTTTCTCATTGAAACATGTCTACAAATTCTCGGAGCAACTCCGCGTCTCCTTTTTTTTATCTTGAACATGTCTTCCATTCTTTTTTTTGACTTTTTGTGCACCGGAATGTGCTTTTATAAAAGAATCTGCAAGCTCAGCAAAAGAGTCAATAGAATTTTCGGGTAGAAGAGAATACCATGTTAATGCTCCTTTGGTGAGTGTCTATCCGAACTTCTTGACTAGTACTGATTCAATTTCTTGTTTAGTCAGATCATTGCCTTTTACTCTTGTAGTAAAAGAAGTTACATGATCACGTGGATCAGTTGTCCCTTTGTACTTGGGAATATCAAGCATTTTGAATTTCTTGGGAATAGGCAAGGGTGCTGCATTTGGATTCCAAGGTTGTTGAGAATATCTATCAACGTCAATGCCTTTGATAATAGGTGGTACTCCAGGAATTTGCTCGATTCGGTCATTTTTTTACTTCACCTGTTTTTGCAAGGTTAGTAATAAAGACTGTAATTCTGGATTACTGGACATACCTGGTCTTGCTTCGAGGGACTCATTTGGAGTGCCTCTACTTCTTGAGTTTGCTAGTCCGGATTGTGGATTTTCCACAGTTGCGGTATTGTTAGGAGGAGGTGTAGGTGATACAGCTGGTATTCCTCTCATGAAAGCTTGTAAGGCTTGAGTCACATATTCACCAACCATTTGTTTTACAGGATCTTGTTCTCCTGTTTGTTCATTTCCATTGTGATTATTATTATGAGTCATAGATCTCTCTGGGGAATGTTTCCTTGAGCCTCGTGGTGAACCTGAAGGTGATGGAATTGGAGTTCCAATCCTTTTGTTGGTTGTTGTCGTTGGCATTCGACATAATTTACAGAATGTTGTTTGAGAAAAAATAGAGATTATCAGATTTCGGTAACATAACCAATTTGTTTAACAAAAGAATTAGATTCTCTGCCAAAACTATTTTAAGAAGAACACGGGTTTCTGATAACCAAAGAATATGCTAATAATTGTAAGTAAATTCGTAAATAGAAAGCAGAAAGATGCATAAAAAGTAAGTATATTTCAATAGTGGTTCGAATTTGTCCTTACAAGTTATATTTTACTCCCTTTTATATGAAATTTCTTAATATAACGTCTACTCTTTTCAGTGATTGAGCATTAATGGCTAATAATGACATTAATATAACATTACAATGATTAATTGTAATTGTTGCGTGAAGATTATGTAACGTTTTGGCTCATTAATTGAAGATCCCCGAATCTGTCCTTTATTCCGTCTTGATTCATTCTGACCGTGTCTCTTCGCCTTCTCAATTAGGTTGAGATTCCCGATTACCCCGTGGGTATGCTGTTCTGTTCCTCTTTATCTCGTACCTCTTCATAAAGTCTTGTCCAGTTGTCATGTTGTCATTGCTCCACATAGATTGCTGAGCCATCATAAGTATTACACGTGTGAAGTTCATTTTTACCAATACAGTTTACTTATTACATCAACCATTTTTTATTATTATCATTTTTATTTTTTGGATTCTCATACTTTTTTCCTTGTAGATACTGTTGAAAATGTAACTCCTTTGGCTGGAAATCCAATGGATCTCAAAGATCTTGTTCGATCTACAATCCAGGAGCATTTGTCCAATGATGATAGCACTAATCTTCCAGATGAAGCGTGTCTCTACTTAGAGTTTTTTGATTTTGATCACTCTGACATTAAGGATTTCACATATAAATTTCTTCTTTTTTTCAGAAAATGTAGAAGGGTGAAGCAAGTAACATGTTTGCGAGATGTTTATTGAGGTCTGATTCATGGTTAATGCTTACCAGGAGGTTGCATGATGCTCACATTTAACATTTCACAGACAAGTAATATAGTTGTAGGAGTTGAAAAAAGAGGGAAAAGCAGAATAAAACGAATCGGCAAATTAAGAACAGAGAGGCAGAAGGAGAAATATACAGATAACGGGAGCATATAAATACAATATTTCCGGACTAGGATAATTGAATAGGAATGACGAATTACTATTCCTTTAGAATGACAAGGAGTTAATAAATTACTTTGTGGCAAAGAAACTTGGTGTCCATGTTTCATTTGTATTTTGTGCGTTAAAGAGAGAATTCCGGCTGTACACATTTTTAGCCTAAAAGGTAAGAGGATAGTGGTCGAGCCTACATTATCCGGATATATTTGTATTTATACCGAAGGAGAGTGTCACGATCCAAAATCTACCTAGCTGTGAATGCACTTAATCCAACCTGTTAGGTAAGCCAAACAACAGTCAACACAACTCTAATATAGATCATAAATACTCAAAATATAAAATAACTGATGTTTCCATACAATAACCCAATGATTGGTAGTACAAGTCATGAACCACTAAGATTTTTGATTTACAAAGCTGATACGAAAATACATACAATATTTTTAAAATATATATAAACAGAGTGCGAATCTAAAACTACCGAGGACAAGTAATAGCTATAACTGAAAAGCAGGTACATCTTTAATGCCACCTTCCATCATCCACATCACCTCAGCTTCAAGATCTGTGCACAAGGTGCAGAAGTGTAGTATGAGTACAACCGACTCATGTGCTCAACAAATATGATAAATAACTTCGGCGAGATAATAACGGCAATATCACGACCCGAAATCCCAATCCCAGGGCCGTGATGGGGCCTAACGTCTACTTCCTAGGCAAGCCAATATTAGTACACAATTAATCATTTTAAAATCAACTTAAAAGTAATTTAATAAGAAATAAAGCTGTAGAGTTTTAAAAGCAGATACAATAACTTTAAATGCTGACTAATTAAACCCCAAAATCTGGTATCACAAGTACATAAGCATTCTAACAGTGAAAGTACAACTGTTTGAAACGTAGATAAAGAATCTAGATAGGGACGAGGACTTCAGGGTTACGGACCGCGTGCAACTATACCTCAAGTCTTCATGATCAGCTAACCTGAGCAAGTCTCCGGTAACTTCTATTGGGGCCAACACTAGAATCTGCAAGAGAAGTTCAGAAGTGTAGCATGAGTACAACCAAACCTATGTACTCTGTAAGTGCTGAGCCTAGCCTTGACGAGGTAGTGATGAGGTTATAACAAGGCGCTCACTAAAAATCTGTACGAATATAATAAAATAACAATAAAACAAAGAAAACAAGTATAACATGAAAACCGGAAATGAAACTACATAACAGAGGGTCTAGGAATAACATCTAGCTCAATTTTCTCAATACAACCCGAATATGAAAAACAACAGCTCAAGCAGTTAAATTTGTCTTTTCCGTTGCGACGCGCAATCCGATCCACAAATATATAAATAAATAACGTCTTGTTTGTTGCAGTGCACAACCAGATCCATAAAATATATCAATAATAAGTTCTTCTCCATTCGACGCGCAATCCGATCCAAAATATAAACATACAATTACCGTTGTGGCGCGCAACCCGATCCCAAACAGTAATATATTATCCATTGTGATATGCAACCCGATCCCACACAATAATACCAATAGCGAGCAACCCGATCCCACACAATAATAATATAAATGAACATCTACAACCAACTATGGCGAAATCCAAAGAAAACGCAATAAAAGAATTACACAAATAAAGTCACAAAACGGATAAAAATAATGATCTAAAAGCACACAAGGTCAAATAGCAAGTAATTAAAGTTGATATATAAGGACACAAATTTAAGGAATCAATTAACAATTAAGGCAAATAACGGATAAAGGAACAAATTCAACAAATAATACAATTAACAATTAGTAACATGGATTAAATGAAGGCATAAAATAATTAAAAACAATAATAAACATTTCAACCCGCATGCTTAACCCATGACTACGCATATACACTTGTTATCTTGCATATACGTCGTCCCCACACATAAAACAAACAACAATAATTCAGTCAAGTCCTAATTCCCTCAAGTCAAGGTTAACCACGACACTTATCTCTTTCCATAACCTAATCAATGCTCAACCACGGATTTTCCTTTAGAATTAGCCTCCAAACGAATCAAATCTAGCCAAATATAGTTCAAATAATTCAAAATAAGCTTTAGAAACTACCCACGAGTGAAAAAGATTCGGTCTTTAATGAAGTTGTAAAAAGTCAACAAAAGTCAACCTCAGGATCGCTTGGTCAAAACTGAGATTCAAGCCAAAACTCGATTACTCATTCACCCCCGAGCCCGATTATGTTATTTGTTTTGAAATCCGACCTTAATTTGAGGTTAAAATCTCAATTTTGCAAAATCACTAATTTCTACCCAAAACCCTCTAATTTCTATAATGAAATTCATAGATTAAATACAACTAGTTAGAAATCACTAACCAATGAAGTCGGGATGAAAATCATTTCAAAATCACCTCTAGGCCGAGCTCTAGCTTTCAAAAACGTAGTTTTGCAAAAGAATCCCGACTTTCAGCTTTTAAATAGCTGAGAGGCAAGTGTTCTTTGAGTTCGTGAAGTACCTAAGGCGTTCGGGAAGAGCACTGGGCAAAAGGCCATCGCGTTCACGAGGTCCTCTTCGGGTTCACGAAGGCTAAATTCCCATACTACCATCACGTTCGCGAACTATGGTCTACATCCGCGAAGAGAAACCACCTGTCTTCCCCATACTGCCATCACGTTCGCGAAGGGCAAGCCCCCTATTGCTTCACATTCACAACCGGCCTCACGTTCACAGAGAACAACCAGGCCCCAGCCCAAGTTTGACCTTCGCGATCGCGAGAGAAGCTTCACGATCGCGAAGCACAAGATACCAGGCACCAGAAATAACAGTTCCAAAAGTTCAAAATGATCTGAAACTCACCCGAGCCCTCGGACTCCAAACCAAATATACACACAAGTATAATAACATCATATAAATTTTCCCTCTACCTCAAATCTTCAAAATAACATCAAATAACAAGAATCGATCATCAAAACTCAAGATTTCACTTGAAAACTCATTTTTCACAAATTTTCACAACATGCGCTGAAACTCGCTTGAGTCACCCCGGACCTCAACCAAACATACATACAAGTCTAAAAATATCATACGAACTTATCGTAACAATCAAAATACCGATTCGAGGTCGTTTGCCAAGAATATTGACCGTGATCAACTCAATTTGTTTTTCAAACCAAAAATTACATTTTCTTTAAAATTGTATGTAAAAACTTTCCCAAAAATAACACGGACCACACACGCAAGTAATATAACATCTAAGAAAGCTATGAGAATTCTCAAAACATGAAAATAAATACTAATACTCAAAATGACTTATCAGGTCGTCACATGCAAGAATTATTAATGATACTCGCTAATAACGTGTTCAGTTCATAAATCTCACAAGTACATGCCAATGATATTATCAACTCATCAATCATAGATAAGCTACCTCCGTGCACAGAGATAACGTAACATTCTTTGTATCAATTAACGAATACAACATATATAGTGGATATGCGTCCAATATCATTAAATCATCAAACTTGCATATAAAGAAGATATGCGTGAAATAAACAAGTCAAGCCACGCGGGTTCACATATAGAAAAGATATGTACCGTGTCTCATCTCATAAAGTAAGATAGCATATAGAAAAAATAGGCACAAAGGTATATATACACCCCAGAGCTAGCAAATAGAGAAGAGATGCAGCAAAATCATGTATGCATCCCAGAAAATTACAAGTAGAGAAGAATTCAATAACCAAAACAAACATTGGCTAGTGTTCCTCAGAAATACAATAGTCGAACCAAACCACTAATCAACTTTCCTCATACTGCATGTACACCATCAAGAGAAACATGAGATGGTGGCCCTAGGGAGATGGATCCTTATCCACACGCTGCACGGACAACACACATGTCATAAAGATTAACAACAACCGTACAACGTAACCACGTACTAATAATCACAACTGCACGACGTATTCATGTGCTAATAATCATAATCGCACGACCAATTCACGTGCCAATAATCACAACCGCACGGATAATTCACGTGGTAATTATCACAACTGTACGACGTATTCACGTGATAATAATCACAATCACACGACATATTCACATGCTAATTATCACAACTTCACGACGTATTCACGTGCTTATTATCACAGCCGCACGGCGTATTCACGTGCTAATTATCACAACTGCTATTCACGTGCTACTAGTCCAATTCATATCACACAGTAAGAAAATATAAAAGAATACATGTAGATGAAAAATGAATATCAAATTTCATACTCATGGATTGGTGTAAGTGAGTGTATGTATGTTCAAAGTGTTCTACCATAGCTGAAACCACGCAATTACATAACGAAAGTAGCAATTATCAGGTATAATCAAGAGATTAACCTCTATGTAATCTCAAACATAATTCAATTAGATCACAAAGGGGTGCAAACATAAGAAACATAATAGCATGAAGCTTTGCAATTAATTCAAGGTATATCATAGCCTAAATACTACCCCGAGCATGAATAATACTGTCACAATCCAAAACCCACTATAGGCCGTGATGGCGCCCAACATCGCAGTTAGGCAAGCCAACAGTGGACTATCACGTCAATTGTTCATTTTATTACCTTCAAAATCATAAACTTTTATTAAGTAATGTTACACCTCANATATATATATATATATATATATATATATATATATATATATATATTTGATATGCTATTTTAAGTGAAACATTTTTGTAAAGAAAAAAAATGATTTGAAAAAAATGATTTTATATAGTTATTAATATCACTACTTCCAACTATGTTTTAAATTATACACACGATATAAGAAAGTTTATGAGATTTTCTTTATTTCAAAGATAGAAATTATTTTCTCACAAGAGTAGAAGATTATCTTTTTACCTTTTGAAGAATTAAGCGTATGAGAAATTTTTACTCTTTATATGAGATTAGAAAAATTATATGTTGAGAATATATATATATATATATTTACATGGATATTTTAATGGAACAATAGTGTATGTATTAAGTTTATATGGTACCATATAACCACGGTAGTATAATGTATAAAGTAGATTAAAAATAAGTAAAATTTTAACTGATTGAAGGCAATTCTTAATTATGCGGGTAATTAATTAATTACTGAGTAGTGGAATATTAACCAATTAAATTAATTAAATTTTTTGGATAAGTATCAAGGGAAAAACGTGGCAGCACAAGCTAACCACATAAAATGACTAAGTAATTATATAATCCTAGGCGGCAAATAGTCATATAATCTTGCTACATATGACTAAGTAGACATATGACAAATTCAATATTTTAGACAAATGGATCACCACATTTTTTTCTAACGTTTTGAAGACTGCACTTAGATAGGAGGTTTGGTAAAAAAGCAATAAATTTTCCTACAAAGTTCCTATAACAAGAGACATTAGTATTCTTGCAAATCCAAGCCATTAAGGCATGAAGAAAGATTTCTTGGCACAGTAGTAACGTCTAATTTTGCGATTCTAAAGAAGTACGGTGTAACTTTTTCCAAGAATATCATATGAATTTTTTTCTACTTCAGGTATGTTAAGGCTATCCATTCTTTCTTTTTGGCATGATCTATACGACATGAACGAAACGAGAAAATGCACAACTTCCATAAATTACTCTATTCGTAGAAATGCTAGAGATGTGTATATTCCTATCCTCCTATATGTCATATTATTCTATCATCTGTTCGTGGGTCTCAAAAATACGTAGGTTAGTAAAGTTTATTTCATGTTAATTAGAGGTAAAATGGTCTTATGACACTCCGAGAAACACATTTCTGTTTTATCATGTACACCTACATACCTTTTCTTTTAATTATAATATAACTGCTTCAAGAATAGCTAAAATGTAGCATTACAAAGTTAAAAGGGGAATACAGTAGGAACATAACAATCAACTCAAAATATCCCTTAGCTAAGACTAAGTTCCCAATGGTATTTCAATCATGGCACATGCCATACACCGTGAATCCCTAAGCATAGTGGTGAATATTGTCCTACACGAACACTTCAAAGGGATTTGCTTATTTTGAAAGGCTCTGTTCTTACTTTCTGAACAAAATGCAGACGCTTCAATAGTCAGCCTCAACAAGTCAATTACATCTAAGTCATCACAAACATGCACAACTTTGATTTTAGTCACATAAACTTGTCTGCATTTTTACTTCAATATATGGTTTTCAAATCTATTCATGTAGTCACACTGACTCCAAGAGATTTTATTAACGTATTTCATATGCATTTCATGCATTCATACATGCACAATAACCCATAACCAGATGACGTGTATATATATATGGAATATGGGAAAGGTTATGGCGTTATATACACACCACCACCTGATCAGCTGGTATACGTTGATGATTTACCCACAGTGACCGAGATGATATGATGGGATGCCCTCAGAGGTTGATGATGTTATGTACGTACAGACCTATGCATCATATGGCATTTATATGTACGTGCATGACATTATACATATTTCATGATTTACAGTGCTATTCAGACTTACAGGTTGAGTCCTTTACTCTATGTTTCTTCCATTCTCTTTATATATTTATCTACACGCCTTACATACTCAGTACACTATTCATACTGACGTCCTTTTGTTGGGGACGCTTTTTTTTTTATGCTTGTAGGTATAGATAATTAGTTTGACGAGCCCTCATAGTAGACGATATTGGCATTCAGCGAAGGATCGGTAAGAATCCATCTCATTCGAAGTTCAGCCAAGTCTATGAGTCATCGTGTCAGAATTTTACTACAGACTTATGCGTAGGCCGGTACCCTGTCCCATTTGATGTCAGTAAATCTTAGAGGCTTTGTAGACATATGTTCAATTTGTACAGTATGTCAGAGGCCTTGAAAACCCACATGTATTAATGTTTTATGAACAATGGTTCATTGATATAAAATTTTCCAACTTACAATTGTACACTACGAGTTGTGGCCATGTTGGCCCATGATAGTTACAAAAGGAACGAATGAGTTACAGAGTGATTCGCTCGGGGCCAGCGCGGCATCGGGTGCCAGTCACGCCTCCCCAGGTTTGGGGCTTGACAAGTAAGGAAATTTCCACCTTTAAAATCACGGGTACATACATAACTAGTAATGCATGAAAATAAAAGGTGATAATAGTATGCGAATCTGTGAGCATCAACTAGACTATTCCAAAATTTGGTGTCACAATTGTATGAGCATTTACTAAGGAGTAACATAGTAATACAACATCTGTCTAGAATGTAAATAAGACATGTTAAAGTATATAGTGCGATGGAGACTCTGTGGGCTGCGATACAGAGCCTGGAATTTGCAGCTCAACATAAAGTCTCCTCAGCAGCTACGCTTACGCGCCAAAATGACCACCAAATAAACCTGTCAGATCCTGCACATTTAGTACAGAAGTGCAACATGAGTACGTAAATCAACGCGTACCCAGTAAGTTTTTGGTCTAATATTGGAGATGTAGTGACGAGGGGTCGACATCGACAATTACTAGAGGTCCAATAAAGCAATAGGATAAGTCATAAGCAGATATGAAACACAATAGTAATAATGGGGTAAAACTGTAAGTTACATAATCTTCCAAAAAATTTCTTTAAAGATATAAATTTCTCAGTCTCGTATTCTATCTCAACAACTCTGATGCATCAAGTTCCAGTATCAAACGGATAAGGAATACCATATAAAATGCCAGGCATCAGTGGAAGAATAATCTCGTGAATATTTGGACTGCTAGCGATATAACGCACGATTATGACGAGGTCATACGACCCAATCCAGAATAATGTGTACACTACCGAGGGTCGATCAGCATGAACCACAAATGCATCTACTATACTGCCGAGGCATTCGGCCCCTTCCACAAGAAAGGAGGGAACTTATCAAATTACGAGACACGTGCTTAAAATAATTTCTCTATGAAAAATATGAATCGGAGTTTAAAGAAGGGGAGGGAGAAGGAGCCCTTGACCCGCATTAGAGAATACCTAGGGGCGCGAGACAACTCTCTCTAAGGAACTCGGCAAAATATCCCCATAACTTCGGGAAAAGGGGTGCTTCCTCACAAAGGGGGCAATATATGAGCATATAGTGAATATAACCTTTACCGTTTCTCAAATAACTTTCCAACAACTCAAGGTGATAAGGCTCGGCCTAATATATATATGTATTTCTAAATCAATTCAATTATAAATTCAATTAATTAAGCTAGCAGAATAAGTTCAAATAATTCAGATATTACACGATAAAGTTCTAAGTCTATCCGGACATAGACATGCTTTAGCTACGTACGGAATCTCTTCACCTCGTGCGTACTTAGCACCCATAACTAGTAGCACATAGCAATTACATCACCTAGAGGGTAGTTTCCCCCTCACAAGGTTAAACAGGAGACTTACCTCGCTTCGAAGTTCCATGACCGACTCCAACGCCTCTCAAACACCTCAAACAAATGCCCATCGATCCGAAACTAGTCAAACAAGGTGCAAATCAATCAAAGTATACTCTAATATGTATAATTTAACAATTTCTTAAAATTCTTAACTCTGCTCGAAATGTCAACAAGGTCAACCCTCGGGCCCCATACTTGGATTCCGAAAATTCTTGAATATAATCATCTCCCGTAACACCACGAACATGAATAAATAGTTTATTCCTAATTCTATGTCCAATTTCATGGTAAAAATCCAAAATACCAAATTCTAGGTTTTCTTCAAAATCTCACAATTTTCACCAATTTTCATGTTCAAATCCATGTATAATTCATGTATTTAACTGACAATATGTAGAAACCACTTACCTCAAGATTGACGGTGAAAATGAAGCTCCAAAATTGCTCCAAAGTCGGCTCCCATGGAAGAAGTGAAGCGAAAATGAGCCAAACCTCCCGTTTTAAAACAATATTGCCCAAGCATTTCGCGATCGCAGTCTGAAGCCTCACGATCGCGAAACAATACCACCTCTGGATCCAAAATCCCCTACGCGATCGCATCTGAAGACTCGCGATCGCGAAGCACGACCAGTCCAACAATCACGAATGCGGGACAGATTCGCGTTTGCAAATACCAATTCCATCCGCCCCTGCTTCAACACTACGCGAACGCGTACCTTCATTCGCGAACGCGATGATCCAGTCAGACCACTACACGATCGCATTCCTTAGCCCACGAATGCAAAGAGAAAATCCCATATGTTCCCATTTACGTTCCGCGATCGTGCTCTCTCTTCGCGATCGCGAAGCATGCCAAGGACACCAGTAACCAGCAGTTGCGAATCACCCAAACTTGGTTCGAAACCATCCCGAAACACACCCGAGGCCCCCAGGACCCCGTCCAATCACACAAACCAGTCCCAAAACATGACACGAACCTACTCGAGGCCTCAAATCACACCAAACAACATCAAAACTACAAATCGACGATCGAAACCTTCCTTTAAACTTTCAAACATTCAAACTTCGACGAACCCATCCAAATTACACATAAACATTCCGGAATGATGCCAATATTTACGCACAAGTCATAAATTAGAATATGGACCTATGCCAAGTCTCAAAAACTCAAACGGACATCGATAACATCAAAGTCCACTTCAAATCAAACTTAAGAAATTCTTAAACTTCCAAAATGCCAACTTTCCATAATAAGCACCGAAATGCTCCGGGACCACCCGATACTCAATCCAAACATACATCCAAGTCTGAAATCATCATATGAACCTATTGGAACCTTCAATTCCTGATTTTGAGATCGTTTACTCAAAAGTTAAACCTTAGTCAACTCTTCCAACTTAAGGCTTCCCGAATTTAGAATTGTCCTTCCAAAAAACTCCGAACTTCCCAAAATTCAATTCCGACCATACGTACATGTCATAAAACATGAAGTGAAGCTACTCACAGCCTCAAACTACCGAACAACGCAATTTATCCCACTTAAACATATGTTCATTCTTGAACGTGCCATGAACTGTTCTGAAGTGGTCCAAAATAATTATTTAACACCTTATGCACCAACTCGTGCCACCACAACCCATGCGAGCACATTAGCTCGAGCCAGACAAAAGATCCTCTCTATAATCTTAGCTAACAAGCCTTAGAACCAAGTTCCAACATCTGGAATTCTCCATGAACCCGATTCTAACATACGAACACTGCATCAATCACTACACATAGTACCAAAACATGATCATTCACCTATGCTAAAATCACACCATGCTCTACATAAGTCGTTTTCCCATAATAACATAGGTCGACCATTGTAGCTGCAATTTCACGAATCTGATGCCTGTAATACACCTAAATAACACATGTAGCCATGTTTTAACTCTCGCAATACTGCCACGATGAAAGATATGTGTAAAAACTCATAACCACATGACAAATCAATAAATCATGGGGTCTGATCACGCTCAACTATGTCTTGTAGAAGACTAAGCGGGTGTTGAGAATATAATCCTGGGGTATTATGCCCAGAGTCGATCCCACAGGGAATTTACGTATCAAGCAGGC
>ML324379.1:0-98120 GCA_005239505.1 Nicotiana paniculata | reverse complement strand
AATTAACTCAATATCATTAATTAAGGCTAAAGGAACTAACTTTATTGAAAATTATAAATTTTCCTAAGTTTTCTCAAAAAGGTGAAAACCCGACCCCGGGTCCGCTTGGTCTAAACTCGGGGTTCGGACCAAATTGTGTTTACCCATTCACCCACGAACCAAAATATACAATTAGTTTCGAAATCCGACCTCAATTCGAGGTAAAGATCCGATTTTTACAAGATTCCCTAATTCTACCCAAACCCTCAATTTTTACCATGAAAATTCTTAGTTTGTGATTTAAAAGTGATGAAAAACAATGAGTAATTGAAAGAAAAAAGTTTAGAATTGATTACTCATGACTTGGGGATGATAATTGTTGAAGAAAATTGTTCTTTGGGCTGTAAACTTCGAAAATAAGGTGAAGAAGAAGGTCTGCCCGTTTTTAATATATTTTCTGCCTCGTTTCTCATGCCAAATGATCCCAAAACTCGATTTTTATGTATCCAATAGATTCCTTGTGAAATTCTAGTCAAATTAGGCTTTTGAATCACTCAATTTGACCTTATAATGGAGGATATATGTAGGTTTTAATATTTGCAAATAGTGCAGATTTTTAATACGCCGTCAGGGGCAATTTCGTAATTAACCTAAAAAAAAATCTGGCAACCTTAGTAAAATGACCATAAAATCCTCATACAATGTCCAAATTCGATAATTTTTTTTGCTACGGGTCCATAATTACGATACGGAGCTAATAATTAATTCAAAACAGAAATCGGAGCTAATTTGTTCAATATGATATCATTTATGCTTGAAGAAACGACGTCGAAATATAAGAAAGAACGAGTGCAACACAAACCAAACCTATTTGAAACTCACCCGAGCCCTCGAAGCTCTAAACCAAACATGCATGCAAGTCTAAAAGCATCATACGGACTTGCTCGTGCGATCAAATCATGAAACTAACAGGTAAAGCTATGAATTTAACCTCATCATTTTTCTCAAGAACACTTAACTTTCGCTATTTCTCAACCGGACGTCCGAATCACGTCAAATAAACTCCGATTCTCACCGAATTTCACAGATAGTATGAAAATACTATAACAAATATGTACCGGATTCCGAAACCAAAATACGGGCCCGATACCAGTGGTTCAAACATTAATTCTTTTCTTTATTTCATTAATATTTCAACAAAATAATTTCTTTCAAAAATTGATTTCTAAGGCTTGGGACCTCGGAATTCAATTTCGCGCACACACCCAATTCCCATATTTTACTGCGGACCTCCCTGGATCGTTGAAACACAGATTCGATTTCGTTTACTCAAAATGTTGACTCAAGTCAACTAAAATCAAATGTTTAATTCTAAAAATTATAATTTCTTATATTTTAACATAAAAGCTTTCCGATTTCATGCCCGGATCACGCAAATTAAGGTAGTTAAAATTAATCATGGCTAATAAGCCTAGAATGGAGTCTAAATTCATAAAATGACCCCTTGGGTTATCACACTTCAACTTTCCACGCACTTCTAGCGTTTTGTTTTACACACACTTAGATCTAGTCAAAGGAGGTGTGCACTAGATACACTTTAGAAATGTTTTGTGTGTAATAGTATTATCGTCCACAAAAAGTGTGTAAGGGAATTTGGGACATAGGTTAGGTGGCAACTTATGTATTTTGCCTTTTTCTTTTTTAACGGTTATTCCAATATGTCACTTTTTCTAGAACCGCCTAATTTTTCTTTTGTTCTTTTATTTTTCATTTTTTAAAATTCCAATGGACCCTGCTTGAATGCTTGTCCATTCGGAATTTTTCTATTTATATTTAGAGCCTTTTTGGCCAGACTATCAAAAATTAGTTATTGAAAAAGTATTTTTTTCGTAAGTGCTTTTTCCAAAAGTACTTTGAAAAAAATAATAATTTGTGTTTGATCAATTCATTTAAGAAGTACTTTTACAATCAATTCATTTAATTGTGTTTGGCCAATCTTTCTAAAAAGTATTTGTGAGTGTCAAATTATCAAAAAGGATAATATTAAGGTCTTATAATTATTTAAAGAGAAAAATAAACTTAAATATTTATCGTTAGAGACTTTTGTTATTTTTTATTTTATTTAATTAGAATATAAAACATAAAGTAAACATACATATTAAATATTTAAATCAATGTGACATATATAGTTATACCAAAGCATATAATATTATCTAGTATAATTGCTTATTTCATCATTCAGTATGAATTAGAAGTCTACTCCACAAATTACTATATATTGATAATCCACCATGAATAATAAATAAAGTCACTCACACATGATAATATTTCTCAATAATTTATCTCTAATTCTTTCACACAACGTCCCCATATTAGTAGAAGACTTGTCTAGCATTTCTAAAGGAATACCAGAAATCCCCATCTCCTTCCTCAATCTCTTTAGTAATGTCTTCATTAGCAAAATTGTTGAATTCCTTATCTGTAGAAGAATGTCGTCATATGAAATTATGTATAGTCATGGTAGTTGTATCAAGATGATTCCAAGTGTCAAACTTGAAAGATGGCATTGAACGTAAAATAGAAATAATTTTAAATATATAAAAATTATTGTTTTTGTAAAAAAAATATAGTTAAGTATGTTTACATCCAAATTCAAAAAGAGTAACTAATTATTAACAACACATAATGCTTAATTTAATTTTTATAAAACTTAAATTCAAAAAGAAACTAATAATTACTAACATAACTAACTTTGTCCTAAATTGTCAAGTGACCTATTGTGAGACTGTCACTTGGCTTAATGTGGATGCTTTTTTCTTCTTCTTTTAATAATATATAGATATAAATTATGCGACGCAATTCTTAATTTATTACCTATTTGTAGGTAAGTTTCACAAATTAAATTTGATAAGTGTTTTAGAATTCAGGAAGTAATAGCTATAACAAAAGAATATAAATAATTATTTGTAGGAAGAGAATTGATAATCTAAAGAAGGATGAAGATAATTTACTTTAGTGTGAAGATAATTTGGAAAGTTACAAGACATTACACAAAGAAAAAATCAAAAAAAAAATTAAAAGTTACAATATATTCATATATATGATATTCTAATTTTAAAAGAATGGTAGAGACTAGAAACAAAGAAAGGAAGAAAAAACGTAAATTAGTAAGGGATAATTTGGAAATATAAATTTATGGTGAGGATAGTTTTGTCTTTAATAAATTAATTTTCTGCTTTTGCTTCTGCGTCTTAAAAGAAGCTAGAATTTTCTACTTCTTCCCAAAAGCAGAAAGTTGTTTCTGCTACTGGCTAAAATACATCTTCGTCGTGGCTAACTCAAAACATCAAAACGCTCTTAAAAAAGATTACGCGGAATCAGGCACAAAANAAAAAACAATACAAAAGCAACACGGAAGCAGAACTAGATTTGTTCTTGAAACGTTATTTGCTTTTTCAATTGAGATGGAACGATGCTTTGAATCAAAGAATGATCGAGAATATCAAGGTATATTGTCTCCTGAGTCGACTGGTAAATCCAAGAAAAATTGCTATATCATCAATTCAAAGGAGAGAAATGAGTTTGGATATAATGTTGATTCAGAAGAATTTAACTCTTACAGAATTGATGAAGAAGGGGACATTGATTATCGAACCTATTTGGTTGTCTGTAAAAAATAATGGATAATTTATTATGTATCAAACCATAGGTATTTCATTGGTTCATAAAAGTAAACACCAAACTAATCAAATATACGCAACACTAAATTTTTTAAAAAGTATTCTTTTTGGGGAAAAATACTTTTGACCTCCCGAAAGTTTAGCCATACAAACTCTTAGAACTATTGAATCAATTATTCCGGCTTTTAGCCTTGGAACCCTAAAGTAACTACGCTCCTATCCCATAATCCTTATGCACAATAACAGTCTTTCATGTTAGTTTAATAAAATCGGACTGCATTTTCCCTTTTTTTTTTTTTCTTTTATAAATATTCCCATGGCTTGTGTTTCTTTATTAGTTTTAGGCTACCCAGTATCAATAAGTATAAATTTTAAATAATTAAATAAATCTTATTAAATAATACTATATTTTAGTTGTAAAATAAAATTTTAAAAATATAAGCTCTTGAAAATAAAGAATATTGATCTATTTTGTCACGACCCAAAATCCATAAGGTCGTGATGGCGCAGGACATCATTGTCAGGCAAGCCAATCATTAATTAATTAAAAAAAAATCCGGTTTTAGCATTTACGAAAAACATTACCTTTCACTTTATTACATAGCAACAACATAAAATTCGTTAAGCAAATACATCCCAGAACCCGGTGTCACAAGTACATGAGCAATTTCTAAGAATTTTACAATTTCTACAAAGCTTGTCTGAAATACAAGTGGACAAGGAAATTAAAAATAATGTAATATAGTATGAGGGAGACTCTGTCAGCTGCGGATCGCCTCCGGATGATGCAGCTCGCCTAAGTCTCCAAATCTTCCGCATCGCTCTGAAAGTACTTGTGCAATAAAAATGCACAACAAGTGTAGCATGAGTACGAAAATAACATGTACTCAGTAAATCGCCCGCCTAACCTCAGAGAGGTAGTGACGAGAGATCAAATTAGACACTTGCTAAAGGTCAATTTAGTATATTCAAGTGTGACGCTAAGCATGATTATCATAGGCAATTTATTAAAAATCAGAAATAAATAATATCAACTCTTTCCACTTTTAACACTTTAAATCGTCATTGTATTAATATCAATTAATCAACGTGGGTGGTTTGATCAAATAACAAATAATCAACCGGAAGGAACAACTTCTTCCAAAAATCTTTAATAACTTTAAATCTCTGTCATTTCAGTTGACATCTTAAAATCTCAGGCTAGTAATCAGGAAAAATCACATCAAATACGCAGTAAATATCATGCGCAAGCAATGCCGATGGTCTAACGGCGCAGACCAATAATAATAAATTGTGCATTGTCGAACGACTCGAACCATAGATGCATCTATCTGCCCCGCTCGCGGATCGATCATGCGACGCGGTTATACATAATACTAGGGCTACCCCGCTCGCGAATCATACCTGCGACTCGGGTCCCCGTATAGATATACATAAATACTGAGTCATCCTGCTCGCGAATCATATATGCGACTCAGGCACCCAAAGTTACACATATTCACATAACAAATCCGCATTTTAATCAAGAAAGCAGTTTTCTCAGGAAAGTGGTAAAATTCTTCTTAAAGGAACATGAAGTATAGCTTTTAAATCTTTATTTTGAAACTCATATGCCAAGTTTAATAATATTCCATAACATAACCCTATCAGCTATACAATTATCCAAGGAGGAGTCAATTCTCTTTTTAGATAATTATGAAAAGCACACTCTAGTCTTCTCAGGAAATAATTTACCGATTCAATAGCATTAATAGTTTAATATTATGGGCAAAATCACATGTACAACACGTATGGCATGCTAATAGGTCCTAGACTACCCGGACATGGCATAATAGTAGCTACGCACGGACTCTCGTCAACCTCGTGCGTACGTAGCCCTCAAAGATAATAGCACATACTTAATTAGTTCACCTAAGGGGACAATTACCCCTCACAAAGTTAGAAAGGAGACTTACCTCGCTCCAAAATTTCATAACGGGCTTCCAAGCCCTTCCGATGACTCCAATCGTTGCACAACGCTCCAAAACTATCCAAACAATGACAAACCAATGAAAATATACTCTAATATTTGCAACAATTCCAAATTATATAGTTTCCCAACTCCGCTCAGTGAAATGACCAAAATGCCCGGAATCCGAAATTTCTCGAAGATAAATTCTATCCATAGCTTTACTAGTTCAAATATACAATTTGCTCTAAATTCCATGCTGAAATTCGTGGCTAAAAATTCAAATTAACATTTTCTAGGTTTTCTTCAAAATTCCCCAATTTTTCCACAATATTTCATGTTTAATCCATGCATATAACTTGTATTAATCTTAAAAACATGAAGGAATTACTTACCTAGTGATGATTGACGAAAACCCACTCTTGAAGCTCCTCAAAGTCGACCAAACCAAAGAAGAAATGAGAAGAAATGGCCAAAACTCGTTTAAAACATAATACTGCCCAGCACTGCTCCTCTATGCGATCGCATGAAATCCACTGTGATCGAATAGGCGAAACCAGGCTGCCCCAAACTCTACCTTATGAGATCTCACTATACACCATGCGATCGCACAGGACATTCCCAGCTCCCACCAAAATTCCTTCTCCGCGATCGCAGCTCCCCCCTGCGTTTGCATAGACCAAAACAGAACCCCCCACATTTCCTCTACTGTGCGATCGCATACACCTAATTGCGATCGCACAAGCCAAAATCAGCAACCTCACAAATCCGTCTATGTGATCGCATACCCTCTCTCGCGATCGCATAGAGTAAACATATGTTGCACTCACACCAGAAAACCAGCAATTCTCACAAGGCAAGAATCGACCCGTTGAGCATCTGAAACACGCCCGAGGCCCCCGGGACCTCAACCAAAACTACCAACCAATCCCAATACCTCATTCGAACTTATTCTAGACTTGAAATCATCTCAAACAACATCGAAATCATGAATCGCAGCCCGATTCAAGCTTAATGAACTTAGAACTTTCAAACTTCCACATTCGATGCCGAAACCTATCAAATCACGTCCGATTGACCTCAAATTTTGCACACAAGTCATATTCGACATTATGGGCCTGTTCCAACTTCCGGAATCACATTCTGGCCTTGATATCAAAATTTCCAATTCCGGTCGGATTTCTCAAAAATCTTCAAATTTATATCTTTAGCCAAATGACTTCAAAATAACCTACGGGCATCCGAATTCACTTTCAATCGCGCTCCCAACTCCAGAATCACCATATGAATTTATTCCCAGGCTCGAAATCCCAAACGGACATCAATAACTCTAAAATGCCTTACTGCCCTAATTTATGAAATTCTTCTAAAATGCTATCTTCCATAATATACGCTGAAACGCTCCCGGGTTATCCAAAACCCGATCCGGACATACGCCCAAGTCCGAAATCATCATACGAACCTACTGGAACCTTCAAATCCTGATTCGGGGGTCGTTTACTCAAGATTCTAATCTTAGTCAATTTCTCCAACTTAAGACTTCTGAAATGAGAATTTTCTTTCCAAACCAACTCTAAACTTTCCGAAATTCAATTCCGACCACACCTACAAGTCATAATACCTAAAATAAAGCTGCTCACGGCCTCAAACCGCTGAACGACGCGCTAGGGCTCAAAACGACCGATCGGGTCGTTACATATTTAATTAACAAAATCTAAATAATTTTGAAGCTCAATGAAATATCATATATCTCCTTCTTTTGTTTTATTAGTTTTATATAAAAAAAAATTATTTAAGTATCCTAGACACGTCAACTAAAAAAAATATACATGTTGTTATGAAATAATAAAGAACAAGAACAATATTGCAGAGAAAGAGAGAGAGGAAATTTCTTATTGAATTTTGCGATGATCTACAATGGGGTAAGACCCCTCTATTTATAGGGGGAAAATGACTTAGCCACAAAGTAGTCTCTCTAAAAGATAGACATTCACTCTAAATATAATTTTATTTATAACACTCCCAATTGAATGTCTATTCAACAAATAATGTGCCTCGTTAAAACCTTTACTAAAATAAAACTCAATGGAAAAAAATTCTAGAAAAGGGAAAAGAGTACACATGTTTAGAAATGTTTCTTTTGGTTGCCTCGTTAAAAACCTTGCAAGGAAAACCCATTGGGACAAAACCTTGTAAGGGAAAAAGAGTGCAACACGCATTAAATCCCCCTGATGAGAGCATCAATTCACATCCTTGAGCCTTCGCATCCCGATCTTGTACACTAGCTTCTTGAAGGTTGACGTTGGTAGAGATTTTGTGAACAAATCAGCCATATTATCACTTGAACGAATCTGTTGCACATTGATATCACCATTCTTTTGAAGATCATGTGTGAAAAATAACTTTGGTTAAAATGTGTTTTGTTTTATCTCCTTTTATGAATCCTCCCTTCAATTGGGCTATACATGTTGCATTGTCTTCATAAAAAATCGTGGGTAGTTTGTCACACTTCAAACCACATTTGTCTCGAATAAGATGTATTATAGACCTCAACCACACACATTCTCGACTTGCTTCATGAATATCAATTATCTCTGCATGATTAGATGAATTAGCCACGATCGATTGCTTAGTCGATCGCCAAGATATGGCAGTGCCTCCACAGGTAAACACATAACCTGTTTGAGATCGGGCCTTGTGAGGATCAGATAAATACCCAGCATCGGCATAACCAACAAGATCAGGACTGCAATTATTGCCATAAAATAAGCCCATATCGGTAGTTCCTTTTAGATACTTTAATATGTGTTTGATTCCATTCCAATGTCTCCTTGTAGGAGCAGAGCTATATCTTGCTGAGACATTAACTGAAAAAGTTATGTCAGGACTTGTAGTGTTGGCAAGATACATTAGTGCACCAATTGCACTAAGATGTGGTACTTCAGGACCAAGTAGCTCTTCATTCTCTTCTCGATGTAGGATCCTTATTCACATAAATTGATCGAACAACCATTGGAGTACTTAATGGATGTGCTCCATCTATGTAAAACCGTTCCAGTACCTTTTCTATGTAGGTAGATTGATGCACAAAAATCCCGTTTGCCAAATATTCAATTTGCAAACCAAGACCCGAGATCTTTCATCTCGAATTCATTCTTTAAATAATCAATTGCCTTTTATGGCTCTATAGGAGTTCCAATAAGGTTTATGTCATCAACATATACGGCAAGTACAACAAATTCTGATGTTGTTTTCTTTATAAAAACACATGGACAAATGGCATTATTTATATAATCTTCCTTTAATAAGTACTCACTAAGACGATTATACCACATACGTCCTGATTGCTTTAGACCATACAAAGATTTTTGCAATTTGATTGAAAACATTTCCTGGGACTTTGAATTATGTGCATTAGGCATTTTAAATCCCTAAAAAATTTTCATGTATATCTCATTATCAAGTGAGCCATAAAGGTAGGCGGTAACCATATCCATTAAAAGCATGTAAAGCTTTTCATGGACAGCAAAACTAATGAGATAACGGAACACTATAGTATCCATAACGGGTGAATATGTCTCTTCATAATCGACACTAGGCCTTTGTGAAAATCCTTGTGCAACAAGGCGTTCCTTATGTCTTTGTACCTCATTTTTCTCATTCCTCTTGCATACAAAGACCCATTTATAGCCGACAGGCTTAACACCATTAGGTGTTTGGACTACAGGCCTAAAAATTTCACGTTTCACAAGTGAATTCAACTCTGATTTGATTGCTTCTTGCCATTTTGGCCAATCATGTCTTTGTCGACATTCTCCAACAGATTGAGATTCAATATCCTCATTATCTTGCATAATGCGAGATGCAACATTATATGCAAAGACATAATCCACCACTATATCCACTCGATTCAAATTTGTCTCAATATCGATTAGATTTATTGATAGTTCCTTATTATCTTGAGTCTCGGGCTCAATGATTTCTTCATGAATCTCAGAATTTATTAAGTCGTGGATTTCTTCGTGAGATTATTTTGTAGTGTCATTTTGATCATTTATTTTCCTTTAATTCTAGGGATTCGATCCTTAGAACCCAATGGTATGCCACATTTTAGGCGTGCTTTTGACTCGTTAGCTATGACACTAGAAGATTGTCCAATAGGGACATCAATACGGATTGGAACATTCTCTGCAGGAATATGTGATTTTGTTATCCTTTTCAAATTCGTAAATGCGTCTGGCATTTGATTTGCTATTCTTTGCAAATGGATAATTTTTTGTACCTCTTTTTCACAAATAGAGGTACGTGGATCAAGATAAGATAATGATGGATTTTTTACAAAATTTGCCGTTTGGTATGACCAATTTCTTCCCCTAATTTTGGGAAAAGTGTCTCATCAAATCGACAGTCTGCAAATCGAGTAGTGAATAAATCCCTCGTTAATGTTTCAAGATAGAGAATAATGGAGGGCAATTCAAACCCAACATATGTTCCTAACCTTCTTTGGGGACCTATTTTGGTGCGATATGGCGGTGCTACAGGCACATATACTGCGCATCCAAAAATTATTAAATGAGATATATTAGGTTCATGACCCAAAACTAATTGTAACGAGGAATACTTATGATAATTTGTCGGTCTGAGACGAACTAGCATTTCTGCATGCAAAATGGCGTGACCCTAAACAGAAGCGGGCATCCTCGTTTTCATTAGTAACGGTCTTGCTATCAATTGCAGACGTTTAATTAAAGACTCTGCAAGGCCATTTTGAATGTGAGCATGAGCTACAGGATGTTCCACTTTTATCCCAATTGATAATCAATAATCATTAAATGCTTGGGATGAAAACTCATCAGCATAATCAAGTCTAATAGACTTAATTGGATTATCGGGAAATTGCGCCCGTAATCGAATTATTTGTGTCATTAATTTTGCAAACGCGAGGTTGCGAGATGACAATAGACACGCATGAGACCATCTAGATGATGCATCTACTAAGACCATAAAATATCTAAACGACCNAAATTCATTATTTAAAAGAATCTTTAAATTCTTTAATGGATGCCCATTTGAGTTTTCTATAATTCGTCTCATCATAATTGATCCAGAATGTCCCAATCGATCATGCCAAAGTACAAATTTATTGGAATCAGTAACCTTTTGGTTTACGGTAGAATGTGCCTCAATTGCACTAATTTTTGTCCAATACAAGCCACAAGATAAAGATGAGAACTTCTCAATAACCCTCTTTTGGCCAGAGACATTCTTGGTAATGATGAGATATTCAAGATTATTCTCATCTATTGTCTCAATATGATATCCATTTCGTCGGATATCTTTAAAACTCAACAAGTTCCTCTTGGACGTGGAGGAGAACATTGCATTATCTATAATAAGTATTGTTTCCTTAGGCAGAGTTATAGTAGTTTTTCCAGAGCCTTCAATTAATTTACTACTACTAGAAATTGTAGTAACATCTGCCTTACACATACTTAAATGAGAGAAATATTTCTTCTCTTTGAATATTATATGTCGTACATGAATCAACCAAACAAATATTTTTACAATTGAACTTTGATCCAAGTTTGTTTTGTGAGATATCCATATTTACAAGTGTCTTGAATTCTGAACAAGTGTGAAAAGATGAATGCAAGGACAGAGGCGGATCTAGAATTTTAAGTGTATGGGTTCCTACAAAAATCTCAAGTTAATATATAATAATAACTAAATTAACGGACAGGGTTCCAAGCTACATATTCTTATACATTTAATGAATTTTTCAATGCAAATACAGGATCTAGACAAAACCTACTAGGTTCACAGGAACCCGCACATATTGTGCTGGATCCGCCCCTGTGCACGGAGGTCTTAATCTTCTCAACGAGCTTCTTGAGACGGTAGAGCCTCGTGCTGATAACGTGTTATGAAACAATAAAAAACAAGAACAATATTGCAGAGAAAGAGAGAGAAGAAATTCTTATTAAATTTTGGGATGATTTACAATGAGCTAAGACCCCTCTATTTATAAGGGAATAATGACTTAGTCACAAAGTAAAACTCTCTTTTACATTCACTCTAAATAGAATTTTATTTGTAACAAATGTTGAATTTTATTGTGGACCCCACTTGTATAACTATAGTGGGTGTTGTCCTTGTTATTTTTGTTTATCCATCCTTGTATATATATAGAAAAACAGCATTTCTTAGGGGCAGTAGCCATGGCTTACTCCTCCTTGTACTCCACCATACCCAAGAAACCTCTAACCCCATTCTTCATTTCCTCTCCCCATATCATCTTCAACTACTCTCTTCACAAATTCTTTCCTTCTACAACTCCATCACTTTTTCCCTTTCTTCACCTTCGCCACCGTTCTAGGTATTGCACATTGGTGTCGACTGTTTCGTCTTCTGGAGCTGAGACAGATGAACAACACCATATCGCTAGTCCTGGACTTGTACACAAAGAATATGCTGACCTTAATCTCTCTGACATTTTTTGTGAGGTTTGGCAAATTTAAATCCTTCAAGTCTAATTGGGTTAAATTAAGCTATTATTAAATGCATTTTCAGAATTAAGTTATACACACTGGCAATGTAAAGATTCTTTACTCACTGTAGTTTGGGTACCAGTTTAGTTACCATTTTTTTTCTTGTAAATTGTAATTACATTATAACTGACCTGAGTTCGTAAATATGTTTTATTCCCGTCAAGTGCATAAAACTCAAAAAATCTTTTTGCCTAATGTTGGGTCAAACTGAGCTGTTGTCCTTATTTTTCTAATATTCCTATCACATCAGTATTGCTAGAAGTTGGTCAAGTTGAGCTATTGACGAAATCATTTATTTGGATTAAATTTTATAACTTTAATGACGACGAAGGCATAATTGATGGATTGATAAAATTGTGTCTATTATGAGATTTTCTTGCAATATCCGTCTGCATTTTTATACTCACACTCATCATATGATGTAATAGGATATTGGCAATCTTCGAATAAGGCCGCATGTCAACCCTCTGCGACGTGCTCTCATGGTACACATGGCTCTTTGTATATGTGAAGCTTCTCTCTTCCTATAGAATCCTGTTGACCCCAGCTATAATTTGTGAAACTTACTTTAGAAAACAAGAAATCAGGATGGAATAGAACATAAATTTTCAACTTAAATGGTTCTTTTCGTTTTGTTGTATTAATTTATCATGAGAAGATTCCTGCAGAAGTACCCAACTGGAAGGAGGTGTTCAGGGATGCAACATTGCCTCTGATGGTGGATATTGGGAGTGGTAGGAACCTTCTTGCTCTTTGATTTCTTCACCATTCTATTGTTACTTATGGTTTATTCATTATAAATTTCGTGTTTTTCATATAAGATCTAGTAGTTTATTATGCTCCAACAGTTATCTGTAACAAACTTGCTTCGAATTGCATAGAGGTGGTTGGTTATACAAATAGAATAGCAATTTATGCCTATGCCTTACTGGGTCGTTAGGTCTGAGGTATTACCAAATAGTATAACAATGGTATAAAACTTTGCATTATTTAATATGCATTTTGTTATGTTCTTAGCTAATGTAAGTGTAAGCACAACAATGAAGCGTTAATCCCAACTGGTTGATATCGACTATCTGGATCCTTTTCTTGCATTTTATTATGTTCCTAGCTAAATGTGCAATGACTCAGAGATTTTAGGCTTATTGAGACAGACTCCAACCTTCCACTACCTTCAATACATGTTGCACCTACATACTAGTGTATCTCGAGGTCTGTGTACCATTTGAAGCGACCTTCATGTCATCCTCTATGTGTTCTGTTTGCAGCCCTTTGTCAGATGTATTCATTTCTAATTTGTCCAATCTCTTATGACTGCTTGTTTTTCTATCACCCACATCTCTGTTACATTCATCTTGTGGATATCCATTACTGAACATTCACTCCCATATAATATTGTGGGTCTCTCAAAATACATCTCGCCCGTTTCAAACTTTTTCTCTTCCCTTCATCCTTTAGATTCCATTGTCCTATGATCTTGTAATTTCATATATCTAAGAAGAACATATTCCAGGTAGTGGGAGATTTCTTATGTGGCTTGCTAAAAGAAATTCTTCATCCAAGAATTTTCTGGGATTGGAAATTCGGCCAAAGGTATGTCGACAATAAGCTTGTCTTGTCCAAAATGCTTTCATTCAGTTTATACAGTACAGTGGTAATTGTTCTCTCCTGGCTTCTGAAAATGTGATACTGTGGTACTCATGGTTGAGACTATCTTTTCCTTGTGCAGTTGGTCACACGGGCAGAATACTGGGTAAATGAGTTGGGTCTGAAAAATGTGTAAGGCTTGAAAAAATCCTGATACTCCACTTAAGAACTGTTTATTGAAAACCTGTTAATGGATATCCAAATGCAGACATTTCAAATCTACCAACGCAATGGTTTCCTTCCAACGACTTGTATCTACATATCCTGGACCACTGATGCTAGTTTCAATCTCGGTGAGTTCCTTTTTTATGCTAGAAGTATGCAGAAATGTTTTTCATGTGCCAATGACCCTTTCTTGTTCAATTAAAGCTGAATGGTTAGTTGCTCATGTCTGCAGTGCCCAGATCCTCACTTTAAGAAAAAACATCATAAAAGAAGAGTGGTGCAGAAGCCTTTGGTTGAATCCATTGTGAATAATTTAGCACACGGTGGACAGGTACGTGCTCGGAGTTTCTAGAGTGTAAATTAGTTGATCATTATTCTGTCTGCGCAGATTTCTCTTGCTATACTTGGTTGATGCTTGTCGCTGTGCATTGTTCAGTTTGCCAACTTCTTGGCTTTTTAGCACCTGGGCGTGGTGTATCATTAGTTGGTGTCATAGTGTTTGAACTTCTTAAGTAACTAGCTTTAGTGTACGTGCGTTGCACGTGTGGTTAGCGTCAATCAGTAAAATATGTGTATATGAAGAACATGTAAATCAAATTATCAAATGCTAAGTTATAAAATATCTATATTAAGTTAATATATAAGTAACTTTGTACAGAGAAAAGTATAGGGAAATGTCATTTATTTGAACGAATAGCAGAAAGAAAATTAATTAATGTCAACTAACATAGAATATATTTTGTGTTCTAATGTTTCATTCTTATTATTTTTAACGTTTGCATTTCTAACAATTTGACTCTTGCTACTATATTATAATTTATTTTATTATAAATTTCGAAAAGAATGACTTAGATTTTTCGCAAATTAGTTAAATCAAAGACTTTTTTGGTTAATTAGGATTGTTCTTAACGTTAAAGAGATTTTTTTTGTTGTTGATTCAAATCTTAATAATAGCTCATCCCAAGTTTTAAATATTTAATTATAATTATAATATTTATCCAATAAGAATTTTATGTTCAATATAATAAAAGCGTGTCCTATCTCAATGAATGTTTGAGTTATGAAATAAAAATATAAGTTCCTGATAATAGTCATTAATATTGATATTGTACGTATAACTAACTTAATTAAGAAAAAAACGTCTCATAAAAATCCTCAATCATAAGTTAATAATTCAATTTAAAATTTATGCCACTTTTTTAATAAATAAAGTTAGCATGCTTCCTTTTCAGTTTCAGTAGTACACATAGTCATTGAAAACATAAATAGCGGATTGAACTTCACAAATATAGCAAACAACTAATAATCCATGAATTTCATATGAGCACAAAATCAAAGTGCCCTGACAATGAGAAAAGACATTCAAAGAGAATACTTAAGTAAGCTAGTAAAATACACCGGAGAATGACTCATTATTATATTTGAAAGAGTATATTTAGTTTCGATATTATTCAAGTGAAATTAGTATTTAAATAATTCTAATATTGATTAATTTTTTTGGTTTTTAAATAACGGAAAAGGCCTAAAAATGCCACTCAACTAACGGAAATGGGTTAAAGGTCGGCCTATCCATGCCATTAACGTTATACTTTTGGCCTATTCATGCCACTAACCTTATAGTTTTGGCCAATTTATGCCATTGTTCACTAACAATCCAATTTTTTGGTTTTTAAATAATAAAAAAATAATTTTTCAACCCCACATTTGCCACGTGTCTTTATATTGCCGGTTCTTCTTTACTTGACCCTAGATTTCTTTTAACCCTGATTATGTATAATTAACCATGCCCAACCCGATAAAATCCAACCATCTTTTAACCCAACTCCTCCAACTAGTTGTGATGACACCTAACCCAACCCGCTAGGTAAGCCAATTAACAACTATCCAATTTAATGAGATTTTCTTTAGACAAATAAATGATAAAATAACTGAACCTTAACACATTTTCCAAGGACTGATAGTACAAATCATGAGCTTCTAAGATTTAGATTTTTACAAAAAATGAATTGAAATAAACACAACATCGATTTCAAATAAATACAAATCATTACTGTTCAATTTGATTTGTAAAAATCACTGATTCAGTTTCAAACTGAACAATGATTTTTACAATGATTTGTATTTATTTGAAACCGATGTTGTATCATTTTGTAAAAATCTAAATCTTAGAAGCTCATGATTTGTACTACCGGTCCTTGGTAAATGTATAAAGGTTCAGTTATTTTTTGTCTAAAAAAAATCTCATTAAATTGGATGGTTGTTAATTGACTTACCTAGCGGGTTGAGTTAAGTGTCATCACGACTAGTTGGATTTTGAGTCGTGACAAGGAATTAAGAGTTGGGTTAAAAGATGGTTGGATTTTATTGGGTTGGGCATGCTTAATTATACATAATCAGGGTCAAAAGAAATGTAGGGTCAAATAAAGAAGAACAAGTAATATAAAGACATGTGGGGTTGAAAAATTATTTTTTTATTATTTAAAAACCAAAAAATTGGACTGTTAGTGAACAATGACATAAATTAGCCAAAACTATAATGTTAGTGGCATGAATAGGCCAAAAGTATAACAGTAGTGGCATGGATAGGCCGACCTTTTAATGGATGGCATAGATAAGCCATTTCCGTTAGTTGAGTTGCATTTTTAGGCCTTTTCCGTATATTTTATATTAATTTGAAGGGCATATCCTTTGGGGTAAGCTTACAAAAATTCTAGTCATTTGTTGTGACATAATATTAAATTTGAAATGATCGAAATCGTTATATGTTTTTATTATAATTGTTCAAACAGTCATCAAATTAACACTAATTAAAAAAAACTATATCTTTCTTTTAGAGCTATTGGAATGAACGGCTAGGTCATATATTTCAAGGAAAAAAATGAATAATTAAGTAACACTGAGGTCTAAACTGACTAATACCGAATGTGTATTTTACAACCAATAACTTATTACGTATACAAAAAACTATAGAGGGCCATTTATCGGAATAGAAGAAAAATAATAATAAATGTCAACTTATTTTGAATACTTATTATTTCATTCTTAATTCTAACCAAGTTAATTTTTAATACTATATTATAATTTATTCGACTTTATTTTCTAATTTCTTTCAACATCGGTGATTTTTTTTATTGGAATATATCTATTTAAGCCAATATCTATTGTCAACCTGAATATAGTGTTACTTGTATGATGAATTTGAAAAATAATAAAATTAATTTCTTTTTGCTAATTAGCTATTCCAAATACTAATTATTTATTTTCAGCAATAAAAGATATACATTATATTTTATTGATTTAAATTCTTAATAATAGCTCATGCCAAATTTTCCATATTCGATTATAATTATATTTTATCGAATAAAAATTCTTTTGTCAAATTGCAAGAAAATCAAATAAGTGGGAAATAGTTTTGTATATTTTAAAGTATTTTAATATGTAAAAGAGTTTCACCTAAATCAAAACATAAAAAAATTACTCTGTCATCTTCCAAGAATGTCGTACGTCCTCTTCCCTTTTTGATTGAATTCTTGGTATCTGTCCAAAGGGATAAACTTCTAAATACCAAGTGGTTACGTCCTATTTGGTTAATATTTTTAATTATTTCCTTTTCTTGCCATTTACATACTCCTATAATTTAAGTATAAAAATTTATATAAAATAAAATGATAATATTTTTGAAGTTCTAAATATTAAAATTTTCTACATAATCCAAATAAAGAAGAATATAATATATAAAATTTAGTTGATTTGTAGTCCTAAATGTTAGGAAAATAATTAAATGCCTAATCCTACATATTAGGAAAATAATTAAATGAGTATTCTTACATATTAGGAAAATAACTAAATTACTATATTATCCAATGTAAACTCTATTTTTAAAGGGTAAAAAAGGCGAATGACATTTCGCTAAGGGCCTTCGTGCTTTTAATATAATATAGATTCAAAATTGACTTGTTTGGTACAACTATTTCGACAATAACACCATTTGACCATCCTGTTAAGGAAAAAGAAATTTATGATCTAGGATGTCTTAAAATGTAATGAGAAACTATTTTGCATCTTTTACTGGGCATAGGTAACATTTGATGACTCTGTTTTCACTGCAGTTGCATCTTGTTGGTGATCTCACTTTCATATATTTGTAGTCTTGCTCTTAGTTAATAATTCTAATGGATGCTTGATCCTAGTAACTTCTAACTAGCATTAGGCATTCTTTTTTTCCAAATGGACCTGTAACCCCACCACCCCCACCACCACCACCCCCACACACCCCACAGTCACACAAAACACACACGAAAACACAAAAGATGAGCTCTCATGTGTGCAGCAGCTGTGCGCTTACATTGTTGTGCCTGCAGTGCCTCACTCCATTTCAGCAAAAATGTTTTAAGTAATTGTTCAAGGTGTACCATTACCCCCAAATCTCCTGTTTAGTGCTCTCTGAAGTTGCTTTAACAGATGATTGTTTTATGCTGAGACAATCAAAAAAATGTTTTCATACTAAACAACAAAATGTTACTGTTATATTGAAGAGTTACCCTTTCTGGTTGTGAAACAGGGTTCACCACGATCAAATAATAATAATTTGAAGCTAAATGCTATAGTGCCTTATCTTGGTGCTAGTGGAAGACAAAGATTTTGCTGAAAAGAAAATATTGCTGCAAATGGAGTGGTTTACGAAGTCCATAGTGGAGAGAGATAATGATAGATGACACAGAACATATTAATTACCTAAGAACATGGGAATGATTTTCTCATGTGAGGAACAAAAAGCTAGTTTAATTAAGAAAGCTATGTCCATTCTTGGCATCACATATATATCAATGTTAGTCCAGTTAAAGTTGAAGCATCATGGTATCACCTATTGCTGAACCACACATACGTTTGTTCCCGTTGGTGCCAGGGACAGGAGAGAAGGGAGTGAAGGGATATGCGGCCATATGAACTTGTCCATGGTTGTGCAAAGTAGATGATCCAGAACTTGTACCCAAGTGTTGGCTCCAACTGTCTCATATCCCTTTAGGCTTTGACCGCTTCTCCAAACTTGTGATTATTTTGCTTGATGTCACCAAAAAATTCATGATGTCAATTCTTGGTGGTTTCACTTATCCAAACTTGTGATTATTTTGCTTGATGTCACCAAAAAATTCATGATGTCAATTCTTGGTGGTTTCACTTATCCAAACAGGTCGTTATCTACTCTATATATGGATAAAAGGGTTTACTATTACCTAACCTTGATGTTATGCCCTAAAACCACTAAATTTTGGCTACGTCCCGTTCATGTGAGTGCAGTGATGGTAAAGCCAGCAAATTGTCTAATAATTATAATATCCAGGTTGCCTTTTTGGTCGGAATAAATCTAGCTTCAAATTCCTTACAAATCTATTCCATAAACGTACTACGCTTTCTTTTCATCTTATTTTATGTTTCTAAGAAAAAAAAACATGAAAATGAGCATGCTCTTATTATATCTGCTGAGCATCACATGCACAATCTTTTTTGTTGCATTATATCCTGAGCTTTCTAGTTGATGGTTGGCAGGTCTTTATACAATCTGATGTGCTCGACGTGGCAGTTGACATGAGGAATTATTTTGATGATGTGTCTGATAAACTTGTGCATATAGATAGTGTTGATCCAAGTTTACCTTGTGATGGTGATGGATGGGTATTGAACAACCCAATGGGGATAAGGACCGAGAGGGAGATCCATGCAGAATTTGAAGGTTGCAAAATCTACAGAAGGATTTACCAAAAAGTTCAACATTAATTTTCTGGTTCATAACTTGCTGTTTGGTAGTATGGATCACACAATTTTGCTCTTAGTCTTCTCCAGGCATTGGAGTTTCTAGGATCTTTGAAGTGCCCTTCAACACATCTATTTTTGTTGTGGCTCTGGTTTCTTAATGGCATAATGTGGCCCCTTCAAAAGGAGGGCATGTAACTTACATCTCATATGAACACTAGCTCTCTTTATTTCATTTTTTTCAGTCTGTCCTTGTAACATGAAATGTGTTGTTTTTAGTTGGTATTAGAAGTTTCTTAGGTAACTAGACAAAAAGATACTGGTCAAGTTGTGATAGTGTTGTTTTCACCTACTTGAGGAACTATAGGGGGGCAGACAGATTCAATCTATTTTTTTAAAGGAAAAAACATGAAGCTTTCAAGGAAGGAGATTCTAAGACTGCCATCTTGTGGCAAAGAGCCCATTTGGTGGCATTTGCCCAACAACCAAAAACCAGTGATTTTCCACAAGTGGGTCCGGGGAAGGTAGATGTACGCAACCTTGCCCCCACCCACCCTAGAAGGGTAGAGAGGCATTTGCATCCGTAGTCAAAATTCTTTAAATTAAAAACTATAGACGTGTCAAGATTTAAATTCCATTTGGTGTGTGGTTTTGGTTAGAGAATATTGCGTTCGTGATGATTCGGGATAGTAGTATCTTTCTTTTCATTACGAATAACATGCTTTTGTGGGCTTTATTTGTCAACTTTGTGCCGTTATGACCAAAAAGCTTAAGGGGCATCCAAAACCGAACCCAAGGCGCGCATCGCATTGTTTGCCTATGGGTCTGAAAAGCAAAATTGCTATATTTGTCATCAGATTCTGCAATTGGAAAAAAAGAGAGAATTGAGATGTATTCGTCCTTTCAATTGATCTTCAACTTTTTCCTTTCTCCTCTTCAGAATATGCTAAGGCAGATTATCACCCTTTGTTTATGTAAAGTTGTGCAACTTTCTAATGAAAGTATGACACTTTAGTTTTTGCTTAAATTTCCTAATTTGTTCCTTAGCTTTGATTATACATAATTTGTTCGTTGAAAGTTAAGTGTCGAGCAAAATTTTGGGATAATTGTTGGTACAAATATATACATACATACATATACGTTTTTTTTTTTGGTACTTGGTTCATTCACCTTAAGAAAGTTCACTTACGTATTCGAGATGGAAATTCTTTGTGGAGCTTGAATTTTGTTTTAAGGTTCAAGAGAGAAAATAATTCGTGCCTAATGGGGCTTTTACGGATGTATTGTCATTGGTGATTAAAAACTTGTCGAGACTAATATTTCCAGAATTCACTTTCCACCACTCTTTTTAGGTTGCATAATATAAAAAGAGAGTGCAGAAAAACCAAATCGTACCTATCAGTCAAAGGTACATAGAGCCATAGGTGCCAATTTCATTCCATAACTTTTTTCCCTTGATCTTTTGGCCTATTTAAAACGTCATAAGTCAATTGTTTTTTATGTTTTGGAAAAATTAACTAAGTAAAACAATATTCCAACCAAACTTTGTATGAACGATCCAGATTTTTTTCCCCATAAAAAAATAGAATTTTGGTCCTAATATTCTATCCAATTTACCAGAATTTTATTATGTATAAGAATAGTAGTACTCCATAAAACTTGACCAATAAGATTTGCTTACTTTATTCCTGGAACACTCCATGCATACACGTGTGCGGAGTGGGATTCAATTCTCTAATCAATTACCAATACAAAAATCTATTATACTAATTCGACAAATAAATAAAAAGAAAAGCAGAAAAAAGAAAGAGAATTTAATTACTCCATAAAAGGTGACACGCTGAAGTAACGCGTAAAGAAAATTGTGAGGATAAGATAAACTCCTATATATATATTTTATTTAGAGAGAAACGTGTAATAACAAATTTGATTTGATAAATTTAGTAAATTTCTGAAATTATAAGTTTCCAAACTTCAGGTGTTCAACAAATTGAAGTACCAAATTTCAAAACCGATCTCCCTGATCCAACAAGGTGACTCCTTTCTTCTTCTCCCGTTACTTTCATTTTGTTTTGGTATTTGGGGTTTAAATCTACTATCTCGTTGCCATTATTTTTACTTTACTTTTTGTGATTCAAAGATTTTTTGTTTGTTTCTTGGTGGGTTTTAGGTGATCAGGAAATTGGAAGCAACTTATTAATAGTAGTTGATATAACGTGTTTCTGTTTGATTTAGTAATTCTTTGTTTTCTGCATGTGATCGTACATCTGTTTTGCTAGCGTTGATCCTTAGTTAGGCTAAAGGGATATACTTAATTCCTGTTTAACAACATGAAATAATCCTAATTCTGGTGGTTTTAGATCTTTAGTCCTTTTATGTTGTTCTCTAACCTCCCAACAGACCCGGCAGAGGGGGGGGGGGGGGGGGGGGGGGGGGGTAACCAAATATTTAGATTTAGCATACTAATTTCATGATTGGATTTTCTTTCTGAGGGTGGAAAAGATGGTCTGTTTTCCTCCCAATTCAGGTTGCATAATTTGTTTATGGTATATATAGAAAAAGTTGATCTTGTCCAAGGATGTACTCTTTTGCAGCTTCTTCTTTGTCTTTGTGTAATTATTCTCCATGAAAAAGATTGAATTAGAGGGTCAGCTTATCGAGTCATGACATCCCAAGTTGTTGTAGGATTATCATGTTAGTTGTATGACTTTTAAAAATTCAAGATGCAACAATTAATAGATGATAGAATATAAGCTCATTAGCTCCAACAGTAATCTGAGTTTTGTTTGTTGTTCACCAAAAAAATTTCGTTTATTTGGTGGAAATTATGAGGATCATGATATGTATGTGTTATGTGGTTTCCTTGTTGTGGAGGGAATAAGTTAATTCATAGATCTAAGCGTAGATCCTCTTGTGAAACACGGTTACAGAAATTGCTAATCGATGGCGGACGGTGATGGTGTTCAACTATGAAAACTACAGTTCTCCCTTTTACCTAGCTGTTTTATCTATTCTGAATATTTACATCCTTGTTGTGCTTGTTACGGTCCAGGCTCTGATAATTGAATTTGAAAAGAAAAATGGGGGACAGGCATGGAACTGAGGAGAAAGGACTGTTTTCTCATCTTGCTGGATATGCCGTGGGCCATCACCACGGAGGCTATGGGGCATATCCACCTCCAGGACATGGATATCCACCACATGGATACCCGCCTTCTGGCTATCCTCCCCACGGTGGATACCCACCCGCAGGATATCCTCCTCCTCCAGGCGCATACCCTCAACCTGCATATCCTCCACCTGGTGGATATCCTCCTGCAGGTTACCCTCCAGCCTACTATCCGGGTCATTCATCACATCATGGTATGTTGAATCATTTTCCTAGTACTCATTGCTTTTCAGTTCTTACATCTGTTTCAAGATACAATATTCCGTTGTTTATTTGCACATCCCATGTTTTCTTTCTCGCACAGTTTTGACTACTTGCATTCTGCTTTATTACACCATGACTGAATTACGTGTAAGGAGTCACGACAAGATGATAGAGCTCTGAATCCCAAGGGATATTGTCCATAGGGGATTCGGAAAGGAGTAATCAGAGGGGAAGAATGTTGATCACCCATGTGGTCCATTTATATTTGCGACCACCTTAACAAACGGACTGAGTAGTCCTTGCAGCCTTGTGGAGAAACACCATGCCTCTGTTTTTTGGGTTTTGTTGTTTGGGTTGTTTTCTTTTTTGTGGGGGGGGGGGGGGGCGCTGGGTGGGGGTGGAAGGGTTCCTTATTCTGAGAAAAGTTTATGACACTGATATATATTAAGCCTGTTTTGGTTATCTAAGAATGTTTGCTATCTGCTGCTTGCTCTGGTTCTTAATATAATTGATTAACTTGTACACTAGCGGCAATGTCCCTGGCTTGTAGCTTACTAGTGGTTTGAAGGAGAATCGGTTTTCACATGAATTCAAACGCATGATCTGATAACTTGGAATTGTTGATTCGTAATTTAAGTAGGTGATAATGAATCCTTCTGTAGAGAAGTAAATAGAAAAGAAGTTGTTGAGAGTCCCCATATGAAAAGAGTAAGGAGATTATCGAAGCTTTGGTGTGAGGGAGAACTTGTAACAGGTATACATGCTCCGCGCACCTGGATCATCTCCCAGTAGCATTGCTTTTATTCATCTCTTTGAGATTATACTTTTGTTATTGATTTAACTTGATTACGAAGCTGCAATCTCATGTGCAAATAGACTAGTACTAGTCCTGACTGCTATACATTTCCTTTTTTGGTCATCCGATGTTAGTTTTGAGTTTACTTGGTTTATGTTAGATTGTTAGTTCAACGCTTAAGTTACACAAATAGAGTGCTATGCATCTCATGCATATTAATTTGTTTTTCTCCTTCCATTTCCATACCTCTTTGCATTTTTCACTTAAATCCGTCATTTTGACAAGTGAATCCTTGCTTCTCTTGTTTGAGCAACCAATGAGTACATCAACTTGTACTAGTGTGGAAATGGATCTTATTATTATCTTTTACATTACAGTTGGTTGATTATTAAGAACTTTTACAGGACATGGACCTAATATGGGAGGCATGCTAGCTGGTGGTGCAGCAGCTGCTGCAGCTGCATATGGGGCACACCATCTCATGCATGGTCATCATGGTCGTCCTTTCGGCCATTATGGCCATTACGGCCATCATGGCCATGGCAAGTTTAAGCACGGAAAATTCAAGCATGGGAAGTTTGGCAAGCGCTGGAAACATGGCATGTTTGGCAAACACAAGTTCAAGAGATGGAAGTGATTATTATCCAAAGTTCACAGGATTCCTGCTATAAGTTGTTGCTTGTTACTTTTCTGTTGATGATGAATTTCTGGTGCATTTTCGGTGTCTATTCACTGATATTCCAACACCCTACATATATATTTTGGTGTTTATAGTAAATATAGTTTAAATTTGAAGTTGATGGCTTTCTGCTAGGATATTATTATATTTTTAAAGTATGATTTCGATACTGATAGGGTCAATAAATTTAGCTTATAAGCTAGTTTTCGTAGGTTAATACATGTAGCAAATCCGAGCACTTTTTTCATTCATTTGTTTGTTACATCTCAAACTGAAGAGATAAAATGACTTAGTTTTATTAGATCAATTTTTGTCTGGTTTATTCAGCTAAAACGACAGTTCCTTTGGCAAGTCCTTTATGTTTTCAGTTTTTTTTCTTTTAATATAACCTGCTAAGAAAGTGATGTAAGGACCTAGTTCTGAACTACTGAACGTTTAACTTGACCAAAAAAATGAACTTTATCTATAATGAATTTTGTATGTTTTCTCATATATATCTTACTTGGAGTAATCTCCGTATAGTATGTTGTTTAAAAATTAGTGACAACAATTAGCTATTGCAGCTGTACACGACTATTCAAGCTGGAATTGTTAGATCTTTGCATGGACCGAGAAGATTTACTTACCATCTCAATAATTAATTTTACTTTCTATTTGAAAGGTTATTACAATTGTCTTCTGGAAATTTTTTACCATCATTCCGAGTTACTTTTTTGTTTTGTAATCTTCTTAGAATTCATCTTCTGATTCATACGGTTGAAAGTTTATTTTTTGTTTTCATTTTCAGCCATTTTCAATCTTGTTTGCAAAAACTGAAGTGACTACGTGAGTAAAGCTAGGTCCATTACTATTTATATAGCAGTAATTATTTACTCCCTCCGTTTCGTGAACCTATTTGACTGAACAAACAAATTTTCTCTTAAAAGGAAGACTGTTGAACTTGTGGTATAAAATGAGGCACATATATTTTGTGTGGCTACAAATTTTTGGATAAAGATAAATTATTTTCAAATATGAAAATTGATCATTCTTTTTTACACTCGCTAAAAAAGAAATGAATTCACTAAAATTGAAATGAAGGGAGTATTATTTAATGCGGACAATTTACGTATTTAGTTATAACAACAATTAAATAAGACTGGAATGTATATTCATTTATTCGAAGCTAGTTCATAGAAGTTTTTGTGAAAATATATAACATGTTGTTTACTCCAAAAATGAGTAATAATTAAATTTGTACGCAGTTTAAAGGATACGTGATTTAATTCGATACGAATAATTAAGAGTAACAAATAAATGAACAAAAGACAAAATAAACGGTCAAACCAATCACAATGTTATGGCCAAGCCTAATCTTAGAGTGAAAAACGGAACTCGTCCTCGATCGAACCCTCGGTACAAGCTCGATCGCGTATGATGAAAAGAGCAAATGAGTAATGCCTTGAACAACAACTAGAAGACAAAAGTAAACTTTTATTACATTGAATTGCGTGTTATCCTGTGTCAGGAAAAAGAAATTTTTTTTATGTATACAGTAGGAGAATTTCGGCCTTAGTACAAGTCGAAAAAAGGTCAAAATCCTGTTTTTTCGTTAATTGTTGATCTATAATTGATACCGAACGCGATTCGTGCTGTAAAATCCGGTCAAGGGCAAACATTACGGCCCCCTATCTGTCACGCATAACCGTTCACCGCCTTCATAAGCGCAGCCATTCTTGGTCCGGGGTACGTCGCCTTGCCGTGTTCAATCTCAAATACATCGTTCGTTCTTCCTGGGTCTCAATACGAGGAGTTCCAGGCCTCGATTATAATTATGTCGAGCCATGCTTCCCCTTCCTTCTCTCATTGGGAAATTCTGGACAATTCTATCCATAATTTTATCCGTGCACATATATTTATTGATTTGGTGTAAATATCATAGCGTTATAAATGACGAATCTTTTAGCAGGAATACCATATCGGACTTGTTATGAATAGTTACTTGTTGTTGTATGGCAATAAAAGATTTCCTTCTTTAATAAAAAAAAACGTGGCTGACATTAATTATTATGAGCTGCAATTTTGATCTATATCTTGATGTCTAATTAAGATTTCCAAGTTCATGTTAAGCTCGACTGCATCGAGACTAAAATCAAGTCACAATTTTCTGTTCAGAGACGGATTTAGTGCGAGTTGTACGAATAGGTTCGAAACATATATATATATATATATATATATATATATATATATATATATATATATATATATATATATATATATATATATAAAAAATCCTTTTCTATGAGGTATATATTATACCAACTTCCACATCTTCCAGATCAATGTTTGAGGCTATAAGCCTATATATATATATATATCTCAAAGCTTGTTTTCATCAAGTAGTTTCTATCTGATTTTGACCATTAATTATTATAGACAAGTCCAAACAAATAATCTGCTATTATATGAGAACATGCATGGCTAGGGATGCCAAGTTGATAATATCCACTAATACAAAATCCTCAAAAAAGCTTGTCAACATCATCAAGTTATTTTGACATTCTCATTCTCATTCTCAATATATATGTGTAGATAATATTGTCATATTATTGTTTTTTTTTTCTTTTTTCCCCTCTCTTGGCTGATGCAAATGTGAACTTCGCTTCTTAATATCTGCCAGGCTTTCATTTGCTGAAATAGTCTTCAATAAAATACTTTTTTTTCTCTTGGTAGTTGAAAGCCAGATCATCCTTTTAATTTTTAAGAGAATATCATACCAAACTTGTCAACTTTCGCCTTCATAATTTAAAAGTAAACCCTTAAAGAAGGGGAAAAAATAAATAAACATAACTATGTCATTCTATTCCTACTTTCTATCCACCCCATTGAAAATGAAAAGGGATATGGTTTAAAATATTAAGTTACAAATACTAATAACCTATAAATTAAGTTATTGATCTATAGATAACTCTTCGTCGTTGTACTGTGTTACAATAATTTCGACAATATAATAGCATAACCATCTGCTAATTCTATCAGTGCAGATATATTGTATGATAGATTAATATTGTCGTCTATTAACTTTTAAAAAGTGAAGTAGGTTGACTGAAATTTATTTAAACAATTATACATAAACCATTTGGAGAATGGTGAGGATAAACCCTAACATGTGAAACTACGTAAGTTGTCCAAGAACATGGAGGGGCCGGGCCACAGAAAGACAGAATCCAAGGTACATGAACACAAAAATTAATGAAACTACCAAATTTCCAAGTAACAATTCCCAAATTCACCTAATCCACTAAGCACATTATTTAGCTGATCAAATCCCGGCAAAAATCGTGGAAAAGTTTTCGCAACAAACTCTTGTTTGGATCTCGAGAAAATAAGAAAGGCAAGGCAATGAAATCCAACACTTTCCAAGAAAACAGACAAACAACAAAAACATATATATAGCTTGAAGATTATTTTACATATAAAAAATATTATAGCAAGTAACGATTTTACCTGGTAATAAATTAATTTTGATCAAAAAGTGGAGTAAGGATTTAAAATTTACTGGTTTGACTTTTAGAATTCTAAGCAATAAAATTGTTATAATTTTGGAAGTTATGAGTTTAAAATCAAATATTGTTATTTTTCACTCATATAACTAGGTTGAATGTCAAAAATATTAGTTTTAGTTGAATCATATTTCAAAAGTTATATCCACCACTGTCTAATTTCTTCAGGTAATCTAATTGTATAATAGCCTGTCTTTTACTATATTAAACCAATACTATCAAAATGAACAAAAAGTTCTTTAAAAGGAGGTTTTGTTTGGGATAGAAGTCGTTCCAGCAAAGGCTAAAGGGGACCCAATGTGCTGCTACTTTCACATGCTCATGAGCTGTCTTCTGTATTTTTTTTAAAATTTAAAGTTTTCTTCCCATTTGAAAAAATATAGTATATTCTATTTTTGATATTTCTCTTTGACCGGTTGATTTTTTTTTATTTAAACAATTCATAATAATTTATTCTGTTTCTTTCTTTAAGCCACGAGTGAATGTTGTTGGGATTCAAACTCTGGATTTATACTGTTTTTTTTTTCTTAAGTAGTTCTGTTTTTTTCTATTCAATGTCAGACCTTCATAATATCTTCTCACAACAATAAGTTGTTAACGAACGTTATCCACTTTTTAATTATATTTCTAGAGTGAGATAAAATCTTTGTACTACTTTAAAAGATTAAATATACATTTATTTATTTATTTATTTTCTTAAATCACATTTTTGCATTTCAGAAAATGTGTAAGAATTTTTGTGCAAATAAGATTTGATTTATTTGTTAGACATGTATAATAGACATCCAAATTGTAAACAAAAGAATATTTCATAAAAAAAGATAGCAATAATTTAAAACATAAGTTTTGGTGCCTTTTATAACACTGATTGTCTAAGGTTATGATTTTCAAATGTTGCTTTATGAATCCCACATATACTTACTTTAGTTAATCCAACGATTTTGATTGGTTATTGATATAGATGACCTTTCCGAGTTTCTTTATTTCACTATTTCCTTGAGTTTCTACTATGTATGTATATACGCTGGAAAAGAAACAATATTTAAAAGATATTGGCAAGTGTTGATGTTTATATCAACGAATAATTTAATTATTATAAAAATATATGTTACTTAATTATATTTAATATTAAAAGATCAACTTTATTAAAAAAAACTTAATAACCTAAAATATTATTATGTACACACGTATACAGTGAAATCAACTTTTGTACTTCTCGTCCAAATTTTATACTCCCTCAATATTAACTTATTTGAATCTTTTCAGAGTAGGAGAATCAAATTAATTAATATTAGGTGCGAATTCGAATATAAATTACTTAAGTTGTTTTACAATAAAACTTATATATTAGAAATTAAATAAAGAAGTACTGTTTGTCGTAATAGTTAATAACTTAAAATATCTAAAAAATTTGGCAAAAAAAAACTTATTTGACTCCCCAAATAGTAATATTTTTATTCTTTTTGGAAAAAATGGAGTATAATTTTTAATATATTATTCTTTTAAATTTTCATTTTTCAAATTATATTTTGTATTTACGTTAAATCAAATGTTCAAAACTTAAGCCCAGTAAATTGGGGCTTGTGCTCCATTATTATACTAAGTAAAACCCCCCTTCAATTGTCTAAAACTTTTGATTAATACGTGTCATTAAACCATATCTTTCTCAGTTTATCTGTAAATCTTAGTAAAATATGGCTTTAAACGTTTCTTAATTTATCTTTAAAAAAATGTCTATAAAACTAAATAAGTTATACTCAGAACTAAGAGAAAGTACTTTATCAGGGTTATAAAATATATCAATCATAAAGGTTTAACCTTTTACGTACTTTTTCTTCAAATTTTAAGATATATGGTTTGCCTATTCTTATGGAATGCTAGAAAAAGACGGAATCTCTTATTAATATTTTAAATTTTAATAATGATATACGTCGTATAGTATCTTCATCATATAAATTTTCATTTTCCACCCAATACTGAGCTTATCTTTAGAATATTAAAAATGAAAACTAGATGGTTAAGGAAATGAAGTCACTCTCACCACCAACTTTGAGATGTACTTGAAAATGATTTTCTCATTTACAACTACAGGATTGGATACAGCTGTATCCAAATTTCTAGTCATTTTCCACAAGGCAAATAAAGAAATTACTAGAAAAACTATGCACAAATAGGGTCCCACCAATCTCAATTGTTTCTTTTGAGAAAAAAACAAACAAACAAAGGATTTTGACTTATATCTACCGTAATAATTAGTACTACGTATAAATGTTACCCCATCAAAGATGTACTATTTGTTTCACTTATATCTATAATCTCTGATCAAAGTTATTACACTATCTATGTTATATAAATTAAAATATTTATAATCTCTCTATTATGAATATTCAAGTACTTCCATCACGAATAATGAGAATTAATTTTTTTTATAAATAGTACTCCACAAACAACATAATGACTAACCAACTATAAGTTTAATTACAATATAAGTTTGAATTTCAATAGCAAATGGATCACCTCTGTTTAATTAAATTTTTCCTACTGAAATGTTAACTACTTAAAACAAAAAGAAATTGATCTTTAGCTCAATTTTATACTTTATAGTACTACTCTCTCCGTTCCAATTTATGTGAATCTGTTTGACTGGACACGAAGTTTAAGAAAAAATAAGACTTTTGGAATTTGTGGTCCTAAACAATTCAAAAAGGGGCCCAGAGTATTTATGTGGTTATAAAAGCTTCTCATTAAGGGTAGAATTGTAAGTTTAACCAAAATTATTTCCACATTTAGAAAGGGATCATTCTTTTCGGAACAGACCAAAAAGGAAATAGATTCACATAAACTGGAACGGAAGGAGTATTTGTTTCATGTTCTGAGACCCTTTTTTTTTTTTACTTTGCTTAGACAAGATTTGCAGGAGAAATTAAAAAATAACCAGATTTACAAGTGATCATTCAAAAATGGCCACGTTTCAAAAGTAATCGAAATTTAGTCATTTTTCATGTAAAAATAAATATGAATGAAAATATTATTCAAAATCTGAAAAATACTCCAGCATAATATACTGGAATTCTAGTATAATATATTGGAGTTCCAACATAAGTATACTGGATTTCCAGTATATTATACTAGAGTTCCAGCATAATATGCTGGAAGTTTATACACAGGTGCTCCAATCTCCAGTATATTATGCTGGAACTTTTCCCGTGTTGAAATTCCAGCACAATATGCTGGAAGTTCATACACAGATGCACCGAACTTCAGTATATTATGTTGGACCAGTTTTTGTTTCAGCAAAATAATAGTTATTTTTCATTCACTCGGCAAACACTCGCTATTTATGAATGACCATTCCGAAAACTGGCTAGCCCGTACTATTTTTAGAGAATTACATTGCCGTTTGCCCCAACAATTGTATTTGCAATTCAAATCCTATTACGACCCAAAAATAAATATCATTCCATACTCTCTATGTAGTACAAAATTATTTATAAATAATTTATATAGTTCAAGATATACAAAGCAATAAATATGTATGTATAATTCTTGTAGTAGTTTGTTATAGTAATAAAATTAAATTAATAATATTCCTAATGCTTTCTCCGCCTGTTTCGTTCTAAATAATAAAACCCCATGTCTCCTTCCTTTTCTCTCTCTTTCTTGTTACATATAAAATATATATAATAGTGTTTCCACATATTATGCATATATAAAAAGTACAGTATATGTATAAAAGTTAACTCTTCTCGTGATCTGTGCACAGTCTACATGATACTAATTCTTGGGTTTTGGTGGATTTACTTCAATCATTGCTATATATCCACCTATCTTTGAATCATTCACTTTATAATTGGGATCTACTAAATTAAGAAGAGAGACAGAGACAGAGACTCATTTTGGAGTTTTGGGTATTGATTTGAAAGTGAAATTTTTTTTGAATGACAAAGTTATGAGGATTTTGCCAGGCTTTTGGAAGGATTTGAGTGGTAGCAGCTCAAAAAGTAGCTTTGGTTTTGCTATAAAAGAAGATAAAGCTTCATAGTATAGTATATAAAGGTGGGTTCTTTTGGTTTGTTTTCTTCTCTTATTACAGTATTAATCTATAATCCGGTCTTTGGTTTTCATGTATTATGTGGTTTTGACTTTGGTTATGTCTTAACTTTGAGTAATTGTTAAGTTGGTTGACCTTTGTGTTCGCTGTACAATTCTTGTTTGAGCATGTTAAGCACAGTTAATGTGTAAAAATTGTATCTTTAAAGGGTTTTTGTAATAGTATTAGTTAGCTGGTTTTTCAGCAAAATGGTAGCTCAAGTGATTTTGCTATTGTTATGGGCAAACTTTTTACTGCTATATAGAATTGACTATGGTTTTTCTGAATTGTAACCTAGATCATGATTACTTAGTGTAAAAGTTGAAAAGGAGTTTTAAGGCAAAGGTCGACTACAGTACATGCTCTGGAACAGCTTTAGTTTCTAATGAAGAAAAGGCTTTTTATGACCCTTGTTGAGCTATTTTACCTGGAAATGTCTTTCATTTTATTCTTAATCTTGATAGCAGCACATAAAACAGCATAATTCACATATGCAAAAAGGGTTTCACCCTCATAGAAGAAGAAGACAGCTCAAAGATGGAAGTGAGTAATACAATTCGCACGGATTATAATAGTCTGGCACTTTTACATATTATAGTGAAAAAGCTTCAAGAAGTGGTGCAATTTTGAGAGGGATGTAACATTTTTACAAGTACTTACTATGTTGACATATCTATTCGCATCGGCATTTCATGGAGATGTTGATGTCCTATATCTCTAGTTCTAAAAGGATCACACTGTCTGTTTCTTCTAACATGTATCTGCTGAAAAACTGTGGACTTGATCCCTTAGGAAATCTTTAGTATTACTGTATCGCTTGTATAATAGATATAATGTGCTTTATGATTACCAAGCATTAAGCGTTGATACGGTACTTCCCAAATCACAGGGGATTGGTATTGCCCATTTTAAATTTAACTTCTATTTACTATTTTGGATGATTCTCCTAATACTGCTGGATCTGAAATAGCTGATTGTGGGGTTTGTCGAAACTTTCCTTTTAAAATTTGCAGCATATGCCAAGTAAATCTGTGACCTCATCGGTCGGCTGGTTGTAAAATGGTTCACAGTGTTATTCATTGAGATATCGTAAAGAAATGCAATTGCTCGTTCTTTTCTATTCTTCCTTGTAGTTATGAGGGTGAGTTTCAGTTTGTTTTTTCAATTTGGATGTGTATGGTTTCAACTTTGGATTAACTCTAGTTTGTCGAAAGCGTGGCCCTTCTCTTTTCTTCGTGAAAATTTCTTCATCCTATTTGTTAATTCAAAATCTTGCAGTGCCTGGTCATATCAAAGGGTTTTATGCATTATTTCAGCTGATTAGCTTCTTAAAAAAAAAGGTTAAACTGGAAGCTCTTTTTTTAATTTGAGTGAATAATAGGGAAACCTATTTTCTGCAATGGAATGTGAAATTTGTGATTTTTCCTGTTTGGCTTTGTTAACTACTTTAAACCTGACTATCATTTGTGAACTGACAGGATTATAAATAGACAGTGAGATCAAAATGGCTGTGTTTTGACCAGAATGGATCCTCAAGCTTTCATTAGGCTGTCAATAGGGTCGCTGGGGTTGAGACTGTCTGGAACAACAACTTTGAACGGTACAAAATCTGGGATAAGTGCAGTCTCTTCTCCCTGTGTGTGCGAGATCCGTCTTCGAGGTTTCCCTGTGCAGACATCATCTGTTCCCTATATTTCCTCAGCTGAAGCTAGCCCGGATATTCACAACGTTGCATCCAGCTTTTATCTCGAAGAATCTGATTTGAAAGCTTTACTGACACCTGGCTGTTTTTATGCGCCACATGCATGTCTAGAGATAGTTGTATTCACAGGACGCAAAGGTGGCCACTGTGGTGTTGGTATCAAGAGGCAGCAAGTTGGGACATTTAAGTTGGAAGTAGGTCCCGAGTGGGGTGAAGGAAAACCAGCCATTCTGTTTAATGGCTGGATAGGAATTGGCAAGAACAAGCTGGAGACTGGAAAACCTGGAGCGGAGCTTCATTTGAGAGTGAAGCTGGACCCTGATCCAAGATATGTTTTCCAGTTTGAAGATAAGACGAAACTAAGTCCTCAAATAGTGCAGCTTCAGGGAACCATCAAGCAACCTATTTTCAGTTGCGAGTTTAGTCAGGACAGGTAAAAAATTGTTATGCTCTTTTACCCTTTCCTAGGATGAGTTGCTTATAAGTAGAATTGAAGTTCTACTGTTATAGTTTACTTTTTTGGGGACTAACTTTTAAGTTGCTTCAGTTTTAATTCTAATAGTTGTGTGTTATGCTGAAATTACAGGGTATCTCCAGTAGATCCATTAAATAATTTTTGGTCAAGTTCATTTGACGGTTCTGAACTAGAGGTAGAAAAAAGAGAGAGGAAGGGATGGAAGGTGAAGATACATGATCTCTCTGGGTCAGCTGTTGCAGCAGCCTTCATAACAACTCCGTTTGTGCCATCAACAGGTTGTGATTGGGTGGCCAAATCCAACCCAGGAGCTTGGTTGATCGTTCGTCCTGATATTTGCAGGCCCGAAAGTTGGCAGCCATGGGGAAAGCTTGAAGCATGGCGTGAACGTGGTATCAGAGATTCCATTTACTGTCGCTTCCATCTTCTATCGGAGGGGCAGGAATGTGGTGGTGATCTTCTCATGTCTGAGATCCTGATCAGTGCAGAGAAGGGTGGTGAGTTCTACATTGACACGGACAGACAGGTACAAGCAGCAGCGAGTCCACTGCCCAGTCCAAGAAGCAGCGGAGACTTTGCAGCACTAAGTCCTGTTGCAGGCGGTTTTGTCATGAGCTGTCGAGTGCAAGGGGAAGGGAAATGCAGCAAACCCCTCGTGCAACTTGCCATGCGACACATCACCTGTGTGGAAGATGCAGCCATTTTCATGGCGCTTGCTGCTGCAGTTGATCTAAGCATTGAGGCATGCAGGCCTTTTCGCAGAAAGCTACGGAGAACTACTCGCCATTCCTGGTGATGTATGTACACACAATGGGAGATATACTGATATCCAAGCCCATTCCTGTATTTCTCCTGATTGTTGTAACAACTTGGTTTTTGCTGTGTAGTAACCAACTTAATCTATATTTACATTGGTTCAAGTGGCCCCACGCGATCCAATGGCTGAGACTCTTAGGAAAATTTACTTTGTTGATACTGCAGACTGGAAAAATGGCTTGCTCTTTTAGATGAGTCGATTCACGTACTTCAACAAATTAAAGTATTTGGAAATATGAAGTTCTAGATTCAAGTCTCACTGTTATACATTAACAAATACTAATAGATTCACATACTTAATTACAAAAACTAAATCTAAAAGGATTTTGTCGAAGACATAAAGATGTGGGAAATTTTCCAAAGACCAAGAACTGTGGGTTAAAAGAGGATTCTAATCACATCTTACTAATTACTTATTATCACTATCCACGCTAGAATAATGATGAAAAACAATAATTTTTTTCCATTATTAGCCCCTACCATAGTATTGTATCTCTCCATAAAGAAACTTTCGGCTAGCGATGGCAAAACTAACCCAAATCCATTTGACCTGCCCTATATGCCCAAGTTTTAATGAGTTTGGGCTAGAATGACTTTGAAAATAGGTTGTTTTGGGCTAGCTCAAGTTAACCCATCAAAAATTATCAGTCCAAATTGACTCATGATGATGACCAACCTTGACGCATGGAAATATGGGAGAAATTCAAAAATAGCCAGATTTACAAGTGGTCATTCAAAATAGCCACACTTTCAAAAGTAACCAAAATTTAGTCACTTTTCATGTAAAGATAAATCTGAATGAATACACTATTCAAAATTCGGAAAATACTCCAGTATATTATACTGGAGTTCCAGCATAAGTATACTGGAACTCCAACATATTATACTGGAGTTCCAGCATAAGTACTGGAGTTCCAACGTAATATAATGGAGTTCCAGCATAAGTATACTAGAACTCCAACATAATATACTGGAGTTTCTGCAAAGTATACCGGTCCAGTATAATATGCTGGAAGTTCATACACAAGTGCTTGAATCTCCAGTATATTATACTGGAACTTTTCGCGTGTTGGAGTTCCAGCATAATATGTTGAAAGTTCATACACAGGTGCACCGAACTCCAGTATATTATGTTGGACCGGTCTCTGTTACGGTAAAATAGTGGCTATTTTTCAATGACTTGGCAAATGCTGGCTATTTTTCAATGACCAGTCCGAAACTGGCTAGCCCGTGCTATTTTTACCGAAAATGTTCAATCTTAGAATTCTACCTTGGCCCATATGCTAAATGTATTTTCTTGTTTTTTTCATTTTTGGTTGGCTTAAACATTTGAAAACTATTTTTTATAAATTCGTGTTTTTCTAATTGGAGGAAAATATATTCCTTATCAAGAGAAGGGAAAATATTTTCCAAAAATCTTTTACAATGTTGACAAAAATAATCATCTAACATGAAAAAAATCTAAAAATAAAGAAAAAAACATATTATCACAACATAAAATAACAAATAAAATTTTATATCAATAAAATAAGGGACGAGTACTGAGCTATTTTTTAGGTATCACAATAAAATAAAATAAAGTACTCATTTTATTGAAATAAAAGAAGATAATTTTTCTACAACATGAAAAAAAAAATATTCTTTTCGTTGAAATAAAAAAAATACTTTTTCTACAACATGAGAAAAAAGACTCATTTTGTGAAAAAAGGAAATTCTTTGCCTATATCATTAAAAGAGTACTTTTTTTTATTGAAAAAAAAGTAAATACTTTTTGCTACATCATGAATAGAAAGTACTTATTTTATTAAAATGAAAGAAAATATTTTTCCTACATTATAAAAAAGATATTCATTTTGCTGAAAGTATTAGGCAGAATATTCTATCCACAATATTAAAAGAAAATAGTTTTTTCAGAACAGGAAAAGAAAGTACTCATTTTGTGGAAAAAAATATTTTTCTACATCATAAAAAGTACAACATGAAATGAAAGTACTATTTTTGTTGAAACAAAAGCAAATGTTTTTTCTACATCATGAAAAGAAAGTACTACTTTTGTTGAAACAAAAGCAAATACTTTTTCTACGTCATAAAAAGAAAATACTTATTTTATTGAAATGAAAGAAAATACTTTTTCTAAATCATAAAAAGAAAATATTCAATTTGTAGAAATTATTAGGCAGAATACTCTACCCACAACATTAAAAGAAAATACTTTTTTCCGAACAAGAAAAAAAGTACTCATTTTGTGACAAAAAAATATTTTTTTCTACATCGTGAAAATAAAGTATTCTTTTTGTTGAAACAAAAGAAAATACTTTTTCTACAACATGAAAAGAAAATATCATTTTGTGAAAAAAAAAAACTTTTTTCTACACTATGAAAAGTAAGTATTTATTTTATTGAAATGAAAGAAAATATTTTCTACATCATAAAAAGAAAATATCATTATGTTGAAATAAAAAAGAAAATACTCTATCTACAACATTAAAAGAAAGTAATCTAAATGATATTTTTATTTAGGGATAGGGTGGGGGTCCGAGGGTAGGGGATGTTGACATTCAATTGTGTCCCTCCTTTCTTCTAATTAATTTTCTGAGCTTCTAAGTTACTAATAAGTTGAATACTTTATTTTACTACTATTTTTTATTATAATTGTAACTACTACAATTATTAGTATTAATGTTAGTATTAGTGTTAGTATTGATATTATTATTATTATTGGCGTAAAAGTTCATTGTGGCTTGAAATAGTCTTTCTTCTATCTACAAGTCTTAAATCACATATGGGATGAGAAACAGATATTTTATTTTGCATGAAAACCGGAGCCACAGGGAGTTTCAATGCGGGACTTGACGTTGCTGCTAGACATGAAGCACACATACCCCTTCATTTTCTCTTCTATTCCTAAAGTATATTTAGGCTCTTCAAAAAAGAGAGGAAAAAATAATGGGTTCACACCTTTACTTCTGTAGTCAATTAGCTAACTTGCTTTTGTGCTACATATTTACTTACTTGATCTTATTATGTTTATAGTCATGCTCGTTTGGTTGTATTGAATAATATTCTTAGGCTTGATAGTTCAAAATCAGTAGCTAAAATTAAACCTAAATTGCATGTCAAGGTCTCTTTTTAATTAATGGGTCCTTTTAAAATCACTTAAGCTTTTATTGGATAACTTTCTTCTTTACTTTGTCTCATGCTTCAGTTTTCTTAAAAGATATAATCCCTTCTTTAAGTCCAAATAAATCTTTAAAATGAGTTCAAATGAATTCAAGTCCAGGTCCTTTTTTTCAAGGAAAACATTTACGAAAACAGTTTCTCTACTATTTATTCTGAATATTTTTATTAGTCATTTAGCTTTATACAAGTGTTTTCTAATTAGCCTTAATTTAAGTCTCGGTTAACCATTTATTATGGATCTTAACGGGTGCTTTAAAAATCTTCCCTTTGGATTAATTGGACCCCTACCTAGAACTTTTAGGTTAAGTAGACCATTAACAGAGTTATACTTTAAATTACTTTAACCAACATTAGGTGTACTAATTGTGATGACCCAAAGGGTCATCTTATGAACTAAGACTCTATTCCAGGCTCATTAGCCTTAAAAAGATAAATTTTATTTATCTCGATTTGCATGCGCAGTCGTGAAACCGGAAAGCTTTTATGTGGAAATATGAGAAATAATAATTTTTAGAGTTAAAATTTTGGTTTTAGCTGACTTTGGTCAACATTTTTAGTAAACCGATCCCGATTTGTGTTCTGGCGATCCCGGGAGGTCCGCAGTAAAATATGGGACTTGCGTGTATGCCCGGAATTGAATTCCGAGGTCCCTAGCTTTAGAAATCAATTTTGAAGAAAATTATTTTGTTGAATTATTAAGGAAATAAAGAAATGAATTAATATGTGAAATTGTTGCTATCGTGCCCGTATTTTGATTTTGGAATCCGGTACAGGTTTATTATGATATTTAAGTCCTATCTGTGAAATTTGGTGAGAATCAGAATTGATTTGACGTGATTCTGACATCCGGTTGAGAAATGGTAAAATTGAAGTGTTCTTGTGAAAAATTATGAGTTTTGAGGTTGAATTCGTAGTTTTAAATGTTATTTTTGTGATTTGATCACACGAGCAAGTCCGCATAATATTTTTAGACTTGCGTGCATGTTTGGTTTGGAACCTCGAGGGCTCGGGTGAGTTTCGGATAGGCCTCACAATTGCGAGATCTGGCTTCGCAATTGCGAAGTTAACAGGCCTGGTAATTGCGAGACATTATATTGCAAATGTGAATCAGGCCTAGGAAGGCCATCCTCGCAAATGCGAGATTTACTTCGCAAATGCGAAGACTGACCAGCAAGCCCACTGGTCGCAAATGCGACATGTAGGTCGCAAATGCGAAGGCAGCAGGGATTTTGAAGGGTTCGCAGATCGCATTTGCGATAACTGCAACTGCTCAAATAAAAACGGGATTTTCACCCATTTTTCAATTCTCTCAAACCCTAAACCTCCATAGGCGATTTCCCAAAGACTCAAACTTCTCCAAATCATATGTAAGTGATTCCTAACTAATTCCTTTCAATCCTTAACAACTTTTAACAAGATTTCAACCTAGAATATAGCGTTTTCGTAGTAAACAATTTGGGATTTTTGGGTAGAACTTATGGAACTTCAAAATTTGAGAATTTAGACCTCGAATTGAGGACGGATTCCAAATTCATTGTATATCCGGGCTCGGGGGAGAATGGGTAAACGGGTTTTGGTCCGAACCTCGAGTTTAGACCAAGCGGGCCCGGGGTCGATTTTTGCCTTTTGATAGAAGAATATAGGAAAATCATAGTTTTTCATTAAAGTTAATTCCTTTAGAAATAAGTGATGATATTGAACCAATTATGATTAGATTCGAGCGGGTTAGAAGCAAATTCTAAAGGAAAAGCTGTGATTGAGTAGTGAGTGACCTGCGAAATTGAGGTAAGTGTTTGGTTTAACCTTGACTTGAGGAAATATGAATCCCCAACTTAAATGCTATGTGCAATTTCATGTGTGTGGTGTATAGGTGAGGTGACGAGTATCTATGCACCACCAAATTATCTCTTTAACATGATCCCTTCCCCGGTTTCAACTCTCTACATTCATGTCTTGATTGTTTTCGTGATTTCGATGCCTCCATGTCTACTTGTTTTCGTCAACTTCTTGCTAAATATTATTCCACGTATTTGGAAGTTTTAGTTGATCCATTGGCTTCATTTTGGTACAAAAAAGGTTTAGTTGGTCGATAATGTTCTACGATACACTCCGGTTGGTTTCGTTGTGAATGATAATTGATAAAGTTCATGAATAGTACAACTTTCTGCTTACAATTGTTGAGACATAAATATTGTGAATTGACATAAATTGTGAACTCTTTTTATAAATAAATAGATGTGATTGTCTGGTGGGAGCGGGTTGCATGCCGTAACAAGGAGTAATAAGGGAGGACATGTGGGATCGGGTTGCACGCTGCAACAGGAGAAATAAGGGTGATATACATAGGGAGGAGCAATAAGGTTGGACAGATGGGAGCGGGTTGCGCGCCGCAACAAGAAGCAATAAGGGAGGATATTCATGTTTTACTGATTATATGATAAAGATGGAAAACTTACTGTTTTATTCTATTGTTCTCATACTCTGCTTTTATTGTTATTTTAAATTGAAACTTGGAAATTTTTGTGAGAATTGGTTATAGCTGAGATCTGAAAAAGTTAACCGAGTTGTTTTATTAATTGTTGCAAGTTACTGTTTAATTAGTTTATTATTCCCTTCTTGCTTTATTACACATTGTATCTAGGTTATGTTATAATTGCCCCGCCGTAGCCTCGTCACTACTTCGTCAAGTTTAGGCTCGGCACTTACCGGTACATGGTGTCAGTTATACTGATACTGCACTTTGCACTTCTTGTACAGATCCAGGTTCTGGTCAGAGTTGAGTTATCGAGTAGTAACTGAGAATTCGTACGGAGACACGAGGTAGATCTGTTGGCGTCCGCAGATTCCTGAAGTCTTCTCTATATTACTTAGATTGCTGTTTTATTTCATTCAAAATAGATATATATTTCTTTCATCCAAATACTTGTAGTATTCTTTAGTAGTTCGTGAATTGTGACTCCGGGTCCTAGGTAGTTAGATATTAGTATTAGCTCGAGTTGCATTCATTATTTCATATATTATTCTCGATTCATTTATTGGATAATATCAGACTTCGTATTATATTTTAATTGTCTTAAAGTATGGTGTTAGGTGCCATCACGACCCCGAGCGTTGGGAATTTGGGTCGTGATAGGCGCCATCACGACCCCGAGGGTTGGGAATTTGGGTCGTGATAGGCGCCATCACGACCCCAAGGGTTGGGAATTTGGGTCGTGATAGGCACCATCACGACCCCGAGGGTTGGGAATTTGGGTCGTGATAGGCGCCATCACGACCCCGAGGGTTGGGAATTTGGGTCGTGACACTAATTCACCATAAGGTGGCGACTATCTTAATTAATTAAAACCCTTAAATTTGCCTATAAGTTGTACCTTATTTGACTCGGTTAAAATGTGGTATAAAAGCTTGGCGACTCTACTTGGGATTCTAGGTTCTAAACCATAACAAACTTTGGTTAATAATAAAATTGAGGTGTGACTGTTTATGATGCTTATTTGAATTATCATTACGTTACACTTCTTCCACTCTTGAAAAATTCACACAAAGCACACTCCTAACGGTTACGTGGTTTAGGGTAAAGTCCGTGGGTAAGTCGATCAGCGGTGCAGTCAACAGTCACTGGCTTTTCACTCTCAAGTTGTTCGCTTGGGAGAAGACCAACCTAGATAAACTCACTCTTAGACAGCCTAAGATAGAGCTAAACCAAAACCCTTTTAAGAGCATGCATCATTTTAACATTTAGCGATTTGATACCCTGGGTGTATTAAATCCATTAGTTAACCTTACGTAAATGTTCAAGTGGGTTTTCAACCCCAAGTGACACTTTATCATGTATATATATGCATTATTTGGAGGATAAACACACTAATTATGTAGACCATTTGCTCTAAATTAATTAAATCCTAGGTAATGGAGCATGACTAATTTTTCGATGACATGTATGTAAATTTTCAAATGACATAATCGAGCGTAACAACGAGAAGTTTAAACGTGACGAAAATATCTTTTATTATATTGTCATTACGTTACACTTCTTCCACTCCTGAAAAATTCACACAAAGCACACACCTAGCGGTTACGTGGTTTGCGGTCGTGCACTTTTTAAGAAATAACTATTAGGGGAAAGTTGGTGGGTAAGTCGATCAGCGGTGCAGTCGACAGTCACGGGCTTTTCACTCTCAAGTTGTCCGCTTGGGAGAAGACCAGTCTAGAGAAACCCACTCTTAGACAACTTAAGATCGAGCTAAACCAAAACCCTTTTAAAAGCATGCATCATTTTAACCCTTAGCGATTTGATACCCGGGGTATATTAAATCCATTAGTTAACCTTACCTAAATGTTCAAGTGGGTTTTCAATCCCAAGTGACACTTTATCATGTATATATGCATTATTTGAAGGATAAACACGCCAATTATGTAGACCATTTGCTCTAAATTAATTAAATCCTAGGTAATGAAGCATGACTAATTTTTCGATGACATGTATGAAAATTTTCAAATGACATAATCGAGCGTAACAACTAGAAGTTTAAACATCGCGAAAATATCTTTTATTATGCTTTCTTTGATTTTTATTACAAGAAAAAAGGTTTAAGCAATGCATGTACTTTATTATTATTATTATTATTTATTTTTTTTGAAAAAAAATAGAATTGCTCAATTAATTTAAAGTTATGGAATGACACATAATGTAACGACTCGACCGGTCGTTTTGAGAATTTGCACTTCGATCGATAGTTTGGGGGCACAAATAGCTCTGTATGATGTATTAGGACTTGTGTGTAAAATTTGAGCTCATTATGAGTTGATTTGATATGTTTCGGCACCGTTTCTTCAAGCATAAATGATATTATATTGAACAAATGAACTCCGATTTCTTTTTTGATTGAAACATTAGATCTGTATCGTAATAACGGACCTGTAGCAAAAATAATCGTCGAATTTGGATATTGTATTAGAATTTTATGGTCATTTTACTAAGAATTAGGTTCCGAGATTTTTCATATTAATTACAAAATTGCCACTGATGACGTATTTAGAAATCTGAACTATTTGCAAATATTGAAACCAACATATCTCCTTCATTATAAGGTCAATTGAGTGATTCAAAAGCCTAACTTGACTAGAATTTCACAAGAAATCCATTAGAGGCATAAAAGGCGAGTTTCGAGATCGTTTGGCACGAAAAATGAGGCAAAATAGCTAGCAAAAAAATATATAAAATAAAGATTTGTTCATTTGGTCATATTTTGAGTTGGGGAGCTTGGATTTGGGCGATTTTGGAGGCGATTTTCACTATATGGATTGGGGTAAGTGTTCTCTACTCGGTTTTGGTTATATTTCATGAATCCATCTTCATTTTGGGATTTGATTGATAATATCAAAGTGAAATTGAGGGAATTAAGGCTTGAGTTTTGGAGAGTTTGAGGTGAATATTTGAGGGACCAAACGGAGTTCAATTTTGACTAATTTGATATAGTTAGACTCGGGAGAGAACGAGATTTCTAATTCTGTCATTTTTGATTGGTTCGAGACATGGGCCCGTGGGCCGGGTTTTGGCCGATTTCGGAATTTTGGCATATCTTGTGGTTTTTATTGTGGAATTCGATTCATTAACCTATGTTGATGGTATCAATATGATTATGGTTAGATTCAGAATTTTTGGAGACCGAGTCCAGAGACAAGGGCATCCCGGAGTAGGATTTTACGCTATTGAGGTAAGTATCTTGCCTAACCTTGAGTGGGGAATAACCCCTTAGGCGTTGAATCTTATATGAAAATTGTTTGAATGAAAATCATGTACGCGAGGTGAGGAGTATGTACTTGATTTATATGTGAAAATTATATCGATTAAACTTCATAGACACCCTTACGTATTAAAGTGAAATAAATTGTCGGAACTCAATAAATCATCGATTTGTCATGCCTCATTCCTTGTTTGTCGAGTTTGTATTTATATAAATTTTCATTTGGATTTTTATGTGAATTCCGTGTGTTTGTGGATTCGATATTTCATGGAACTAATTATATTATGGAATTTTCATCTACAAATATTTAAGTAAGTTTAATTTGAGGTATTAATATGTTTATAGAAAATTTGGATTAAAGAAGGTGTCGTCTTATGCTGAGTTAATTTTCCATCTTTGTTGTTGTTATCGAAGTTTTATGTACTCTGTGTGGAGCTTTGGGTTATTTGCTGTGATATTAATTGATTTTGTTGTATCTTTGGATCTGTTTGTGGCCTATGGGCAATTTATAATATGAATTGTTATTTTGTATTGTCATGGTAATATCCGTGTAAACTGTTATGTGATTTGGGTTACTGTTATGCGGCGGATAAGGGTGGTATTCCGTTGTTGATATTATGTGAGTATAAGGGTGGCATTTCACTGTGGTTATGTGTTGGGATACTGTCTGGGTGGAGCGATAAGGGTGGCTATTAAACGGAGCGATAAGGGTGGCTATTACATGAGCGATAAGGGTGGCTACAGGAGGGATAAGGGTGGCTATGGTCAGGGATGATATGTGGTGACGTGGGAATATAGTGTTGGTGATTTTTATGCAATGTTGTGATTTCCTGGTGATTTCTTTTATATATTGTGTAATTTATTTTATAATTCCAGTAAATTTGATAATAGTTAGATATATGTTGAAATTATGAGCATGTGGATATTGCCGGGAGGATTATGATATGAGCACGAGGTGCCGGGGATAAAAGATGAATTTATTATTTGTACGTGAAATGTCTGTACAGTTACGATATGAAATATGGGCACGAGGTGCCCTGGTTATATAATGAAAATGATATTGGCACGTGAATCGTCCGTGCAGTCGTGATATGAAATGTGGCGCGAGATGTTGGGAGTAAATGATGACGATATTGACACGTGAGTTGTCCGTGCAGTTGTGATAAAAAATATTGGCATGAGGTGCCATGAAAATGTGAAAATGGGCTGAGGCCCGTATTTTTGATTTGAAATAAGGTGTCCCATGGTGACTTTTATTTGAAAGAATTATTCGAAAAATATTATTTGAAAGAATTTTTATTCGAAAGATATTTATTTGGCAGAATTATATTCGGAAGATATTTGTTGAAAGAATTATATTAGTAAGAATTTTATTTGAAAGAAGTACATTCGAATTATATTTATCGGAAGATATTATATCCTAAATATTACTATTGGGAAGATTTATAGGCGAAAGATTTATATTTGAAGAATTTGATTAATTAGTCGTACTTGTGTTCATTAATTGCTGAGCAATATATATGGTGTTCTTGTTGCCCTGCTGTTTATATCACTGGTTGATTATTGTTGCCATCATTGTTATTTATTTCCTATTATTTTTATATGTTATACTGCACAGGTTAATAGACTAGTGTGTGTCTTGACTCTACCTCATCACTACTCCATCGAGGTTAATCTTGATACCTACTGGGTACCGATTGTGGTGTACTCATACTATACTTTTGCACATTTTTGCGCAGACCCAGGTATTGGATATATCGGCCTCGAACAGAGTTAGAGTGCGATTGCAATGACTTCAGGTAGAGATGCTTGGTCGTCGCAGTCCCTTGGAATCTTTCCATTTTTATTGTATTGTTAGTTTCCCAATCGAACAGTATTGGATATTTGGCGCTCGAAATCATCTCATGTATTCAGTTAGAGTTCGTGACTCAATATTATCAGTCTTGGGAGTTTGTTGAATATTTTCGCTGTTAGTTTTGAGTCTTTTGACACTTGTATTAATTTATATGGAAAAAAAACGGTTTGAATTGTAATTATAATCGGCTTACTTTGTAACGACCCGACCGGTTGCTTTGAGCTTTAGCGCGTCGTTTGGAGGTTTAAGGCCATGAGCAGCTTCATTTAAAGTATTATGACTTGTAGGCGTGGTTCGAACTGAATTTCGGGAAGTTCGGAGTAGAATTGGAAGGAAAATTCTCATTTCGAAAGTTTTAAGTTGGAAGAACTGACTGAGATTGAATTTTTGAGTAAACAACCTCAGAATCAGGATTTTAAGGTTCCAGCAGGTTCGTATGATGATTTCGGACTTGGGCGTATGTTTGGGGCGGGTTTTGGATGACCCGGGAGCGTTTTGGCGCATATTGTGGAAGTTAGTATTTTAGAAGAAATTTCATAAGTCTGGGTTGAAATGAATTTCAGTGTTATTGATGTCCGTTTGAGATTTAGATTTTGGGAATAGCTCTATATGGTGATTCTGGTGTTAGAGCGCGATCGGAAGTGAATTCGAAGGTCCGTAGGTCATTTTGGAGTCATTTGGCTAAAGTTAGAAATTTGAAGGTTTTCAAGAAGTCCGACCGGAAGTGGAATTTTTGATATCGGGGTCGGATTCTGATTTTGAAAGTTGGAGCAGGTCCGCAATGTTGAATGTGACTTGTGTGCAAAATTTGGGGTCAATCGGACGTGATTTGATAGGTTTCGATATCGAATGTAGGAGTTGGAAATTTCATGTGAAATAGTCTTTCTTCTATGTACAAGTCTTAAATCACATATGAGATGAGAAACAGATTTCCTCGCTAACCATCATTTCCTTTCTCTTTTCTTTTTTAGTTTTGCATGAACACCGGAGCCACAAGGAGTTTCAATGCGGGACTCCACGCTGCTGCTAGACATGAAGCACACATACCCCTTCATTTTCTCTTCTATTCCTAAAGTATATTTAGGCTCTTCAAAAAAGAGAGGAAAAAATAATGGGTTCACACCTTTACTTCTGTAGTCAATTAGCTAACTTGCTTTTGTGCTACATATTTACTTACTTGATCTTATTATGTTTATAGTCATGCTCGTTTGGTTGTATTGAATAATATTCTTAGGCTTGATAGTTCAAAATCAGTAGCTAAAATTAAACCTAAATTGCATGTCAAGGTCTCTTTTTAATTAATGGGTCCTTTTAAAATCACTTAAGCTTTTATTGGATAACTTTCTTCTTTACTTTGTCTCATGCTTCAGTTTTCTTAAAAGATATAATCCCTTCTTTAAGTCCAAATAAATCTTTAAAATGAGTTCAAATGAATTCAAGTCCAGGTCCTTTTTTTCAAGGAAAACATTTACGAAAACAGTTTCTCTACTATTTATTCTGAATATTTTTATTAGTCACTTAGCTTTATACAAGTGTTTTCTAATTAGCCTTAATTTAAGTCCTCGGTTAACCATTTATTATGGATCTTAAAGGGTGCTTTCAAAAACCTTCCCTTTAGATTAATTGAACCCTTACCTAGAACTTTTAGGTTAAGTAGATCATTAACGGAGTTATACTTTAAATTACTTTAATCAACATTAGGTGTCCTAATTCACCATAATTAATTAGGTGACGACTCTCTTAATTAATTAAACCTCAAATTTGCCTATAAGTTGTACCTTATTTTACCCGCTTAAAATGGGGTATAGCGGGAGGAGGGGGGGATAGAGGTGAGTGGGAAGTTCTAATTTTACTACTTTTTAATTATCTGATCTTTGTTAGTATTATAAGATGAAGAACTATCAAATAAAATTCTAAATCCAAATTGATGAAAGAGATCATTTGGCATGAATTGACATTTTTCCATAAGATAAGATACTTTTTAAGTATGCTTGTTTAAGAGTTAAATATTACAAAAATTCGGGTTAATTTGGGCGGGTTGGGTTACAACCCATTGTTTAGCCCGTCATGACCCAGCTCATCTTAACCCAAATGAACTTTGGGCAGGATTGGGCAATGACCCAATTAATGAGTCAGCCCATCTTGATCGGCCCAAATACAGCCTAAAACATTCCATTTGCCACCCCTACTTTCAACAGGGTATTTACTTGTATGTACTTTTAAGTGAGGAAAAAATGTTTACATAAAGAACACACACACTAGGCTGTAACCATAAAGAGCAAAAGCGAGAGATTTATAAGATCTTAACATAAAACTCACATGTATTTACAATGGATCATGGTACAATCACTTTTAGATAACGGCCTTAAGTTCGACTGGGTACTCCTAAGGAAAATTTCCCTGATTTTACAGTCTTCCTAGAGCTTCTTTCTCTACAGATAATTTATACCTGTAAGGCTACAACAACATTTTTACTAATGCTGACAAATGGTTATCCAAAAATTAATAACCATTCTATAGCACTACTACAGTACTACCTGTCATGGAAATGTACAGTCTGTCAAAGTTGGTATGCAATAGCCATTGATCTTGTTGGTGTTTACTAATGTTTTCTCTCCCATTTACCTTCCCGTCTGCCATCCCGTTCTCTCCGTTCCACAATTTGCCTAGACTTACTCCCCCGGGGACCATGCCTTTGAGATGAACTGAAGCCCATGGACGGTCCTTCAAGTGCTGATACCAAGTCCGCATCCCCAATACTTCCCGTGTCGCCCGAGTCTTTACTACCATCAAAGTTTTCTTCGTAGCTGCTGCCACATTCGTCTGATCTGTCACGTGATTGCAAAATAGTTGGAAGTTGGCCAGAGAATTGCCTAGCCCCTGACAGAACCACGGTAGGCATGGTAACCAGTGATGAGTTCGTTGCAGTTTCGGGCTGTGTTATCCCCGTGCTTGTTTTGGTCCCTTCATTACCTGCTCTTCCATTTTCCCTTTCACGGTATCTTTCTCGTGGCCTACTGCATTAGATTGAAAAACACATCAAGAGAGGATTCCTTGGATTTCAAAATTCTGCTGCACTGAACCACTGTATTTATCACTTGTCAAATTCAAAATTAAATGCAAATAGTGCAGCCAGGAACAGCATTCTCAGTTGACGTTTAATACTGATTGAGAGACAGACAAGTTGCTTGCTGCTTGATGTTGCAATTTTTTTTGTTGCCAGGAGAAACGAGAATAGAACAAACATGATTCATTTACTCCCACTGCCACCATTTTGGTGGCTGTGATGTGAGATCTACAATAAACAGCCTCTGAATATACCATGAAGTTGAGACTGTGATATCAGTTGCCACAAGCAGAAAATCCAATAAACATGAGGAACAAACACTAGAAAAGAATTACTAGTTCAAATATCAGTCAAATTTAGTGTGTTCATAGTTCACAAGACAAAATTATTTATGCAGAAGAACCCTCCCTCCCCCCCCCCCCCCCCCCCCCCCCCCCCCCCCTTCTCATCCTGGAACAACAAATGGACTCTTATCTTACATGACATTAAAAAGACATGCTTGATCAATTCAAATCGTCAATGTGCATGGCTAGCGTGCAGTTGTTTTAGTTATTGCCACTGGACACAGTAGGAATTCATCTATGTCCAGAAGAAAATTCAATTGCGATAAGCAAGAAGCTAGAGGCTACATCAGTAGAAACTCCTTAGTCCGAAGGGACCTTGTAATTTTGTAATGATGCATAATACATAAGACTAGCTTTTCCTACCAAAAAACGAAAAGAAAAAAAAAAAAAAAAATAGAGGAAGAGAACTACTGACTCAACCATTGGAAAATGAAGTATGTTCATTGTCCATTAAAAAAAGAATTGTTTGCCAGAAGATTAAAGAAATCCCATGCTCATCTTAGACCAAAGAAGGTAAATCATATAATTTTATGTGACATCCAAACAACAAGTCCAATTTAGAAAGCCTCAATGTGCATGGCAAGTGCTCCCAACCACTTGTCTTAACAATTTACCCTTATCCTTAAATCACATAAACTAGGATTGAGATGATGAGACAATTCCTATTGTCCAGTGGCAATAACTAAAGCAAATGTTGCAGTTGAAAATAAAAAAAATAAAGAAGAGTGAGAGTTTGGAAGGAGTCAGAGCCATAGATTAAGCTAACATAGTTTTCTCATTCTCAACACAGAAAATTGACGTCAGATGCCAAAACAGTATAGTTTATCATGAAACAAAAGTAATAGGCAACAAAATTTACCTACTGTGTGTGGATGAAAATTCTCGCCTCGATGGTCTAACTCCAGATTCAACTTGTTCAAGTTCTCGTTGCAGTTCCCTCTGGCAAGAAGATCAAGTGAAATTGGCATGCAAGATTCCCATTCCATCATATGAAACTTAAATCAATCTAGCATAGTCACTTATGATGAGGATACAAGATTCTCCAAAAATACCGGATGGTGGCTCATGTTAACTTTTAAGATTACATGGAAATTGCTAAATTCAAGTATAACAGTGAGGGTGAAAGGTCCACACACTCTCCGCTGATGGAAATGTGTGATTAGACTGTAAAGGCTGGATTAAGACAAACAATTCAAAGGAGAAAGCAACCAGAAACTGAGGCAATGTTTGAAATTTTAAAGGAAGAGATGAAGGAAAAGCAAGGAGAAAAAACTCGGGGAGAAACTTAAACAAAGTAAAAAAGATAACTTGTGCAGATTTGGAGTCTGAATTCCCCATGCAAAAAAGTAAGTTTTTTCTCAAAGCTGATATGATGGTGTAACTACTGATTTGCATAAAAAAATGTGTATGATCTCACTATACTCAGAAAAGTCACTCGCATAGAGGTAAATATCATCGAAGCAAACAAAACCTAAACATCCACTAGGCATCATTTCCATCAGTATTTTGAAACACTTCATCAAATTCATCATATCAGCAAGGGATGACAAATAAGCTACGATCATCTTCCTTACCTGTGTTTGCCTTTCCTTCTCTATGTCAAGGCTGAGTCGCAACTCCCTGGTTTTTGCGCGCTCAAGCTCCAGCACACGTTGTCTCTCGATTTCCTTTTCTCCTTCAGCTATCCTCTCTCTGACACAGTAGCATCACATAGACATTTACAATCAACATGCAACAGTCTAATATTGCAAGCAAGAGATTTCAGGGAGTCCCAGGAAAAACCTATCTAGCTCTTGTAGAAGTTCAGCTTCGCGAAGAGTTGCCTCTTCCAAGAATTTTTGACGGGCATGCCTACTGAGTAGTTTCCTTTGCCTGCGTGCTACAACCTCCTCTTTGAGTTTGGCCTTCTCTCTGGTTAGACAAGGAGAAGACCGAAAAAAGATTAGTTTGAGTTCAACCTGTTTTTTTCCTTTGGGAAGATAAGTTTAGAATAAGCTCCCTCAGATAGAGTAGTGTGTTTTATTTCTTCAATCAATCAGTTCTACTGTCCACGGGTGGGGAATGGGGTAGGAGATGAAAGGCAAGATGTTATATTGAAATTTAAATTGCTACATCAGCTAAATTTAGCACAGCTACATGGATAGAGAGAAGTTACCAGAACGAATAAGTAAACAACAAGAAACTGCAGTCTAATGCAAAAACAATCTTTTATCTTGCATCAAAGTACAGGAGACCACCAACCCCACACTTTATACAAGTGAATCTCAGACATTGAAAGACAGTTACCCTAAACAAATGTGCAAATCTAATGATAAATTCTCCAACCATTATAACGGGCAAAAAGGCAACAAAGCGATTCTTTATTCTTTGGGAGGGGGGGACCAAAAAGGGCCAGGAATAGATAAGTAGGACACGATCACATTCAAAGAAGTGCAAGTTGATTCTCGAAGTGATGGATAAAAAAGATATATTCAGAAATTGTCAGCATGCCTAGACAAATAAGTGACACCCTGAGGTAACAAAGTGACAGTGAAGTGTGGGTGTATACAGCAGCCATCATAAACTAATGAACTCATTCAGCCAGAAGAAAGAAAAGAAAAAACTCTTCAATTAATACAGCCATGAAAAACAACTCTGAACTAATTTATATATAGTTTGTAGTTGGTGCATACAAGGATTTAATTTCCTCTTTGATTTGCTGCAAGCGGTTATCTTGCCTTGCCGAATCTGCACAACAGAATTTAGAAAGGTGAACGTCAGAAAATATGGAAGTGCCTCAATTAACAAGAAAACATGCACTGACATGATGGATAGAAATTTGTGTTCCAAAACATTTGACAACATATGCAGAAACTACTAGAAAAAGTATTACCAGTTAAGAGGGGAAGCTGATGCAAATCTTTAAATTCAGCCGATAATTCCTGCATTGCTTTTTCCTTCTGAAGAAGTTCCATTTCAATCTCGGCCTCCTCCAACTCCTTCAAGAATTGAAGCTACAGTCAGTAGAAAAGCTCAAGTAATCATCCCAAATGTCACAAAAACCATCAAACTCCTACCAGAACCTCTTGGTCGCATTCCTTTGAGAAAAAGTCAAAATATGAGTTGACAGCGGATAAATCAGCTATGACCTGAAAAATTAGATGGAAAAAAATGGATACTCAATACAGCACTCCAAAAGACAATTAAGGGCCAAATTAGTGAAAATATGGTTTACAGAAATCAAAAGTAGAGGGTACTAACAAATAGTTGATTGAACTATCTGCAGAAAGATCCCAAACCCCGAAATAAAACAACTAATAAGACAAGGGAAAGAGACATAATGAAGAGTTCAGAAACAAGAAACAATATAAACTACCTTGTGCTCATTATTTATTACTCTACAAGAGACAAGACACTAAGACGAAGAAAGGCCATGAAAGGTTCAAGGAATAGCTAAATAAGGAAAACTGTATTTTACTAACTTTTTTTGTTAGCATTTTGATTGTGCTCTGGTTTTCCTATTCTGGTGTGTACATAATTTGCAACTGTTGACTTCTCCACCTCAAGTTTAAATGACTGTTAAGACCATAAGACCGTGTGTGTGCTGAAATCTTACAAATATTGTCCCACATGGAAAAAAGGTATTATATGTAATACAATCCATGAAACATGTATCTTGTATCCTACGATTCTCTTCTCTTTCTGTTAGTTTCTCCCAGGAGAAAAACCAACACAAACGTGGAGTAGGAAAAGACCACATCAGACATTGAACTAAAACGAATGATGGTGATGCTAATTGCTACTTTAAAGTCAAATATCAAAAGAGCTGCTTATCTAATCACAAAAAGCAATAATTAGTTCTATTCAAACCTAATACGATATGTGTTCTGAACAAAGTTCGAAGGTACAACTGGAGTTCTTTTATACATGTCGTGTCAGATGAAAAGTGAGATATCTTGATGAAACATGGATCATTAACAAGACACAGATTGGATTAAGATTGTACCTGAAGGATTGTTTCGCGTGTATGACCAAAATCTGGATCGATTTGCTGCTGGGAATTTGAAGAGAGAGCTTCTTTCAACATCTTTAATCCATACAAGAAGTTGACGTTAGATGGACATCACAAAATAACATTATCAAGCTAATAGTAAGGATTTAAAAGAAAGAAAAAAAACAGGAATCCCATATTTTGATGTTTGAAATATATCATACATAATTTACTAAGAAAATGAGAAATGAAAATCAGACCCCTTATTGGTCCATTACCTCTTTAGCCTCATCGCCTTCATTTCTCAGCCTACATAAAGCTTGACAAATTCTTTTCTCAAGGCTGACAGGGACTCTTTCTGGAAAATAAATGAGACAAATGGGATGGCACAATAAGCGTGATTCTGACCCAATTCAATCTCATATCTGCTTTTGGTTGTAATAGAAAAGTACAAGAAAACAATACCATTTCCTCCTAATGCAAAACTTTCAACACTGCTCCAAATATTTTCAGGAATCAGAGAAATATCTTCAACTGGAGAGTACAGGCAAGCACTGGCAAAAAGTACAATCGAGAGTTGTGCTAATGGGCCTTCACAGGTTGGTTGCGATAGTTTTGTCAAACACTGTAGAACTGTATCAGCTGCTGCAAGAAATGATTGCAAGTTGCGCCTTTCAGAGAATGGAACATAGTTCGCAAGAAGTGCCATTGCATGGATTCTTAATCGCTGTGATGGGTCAGATGAAGCCAGCAAAGCTACCTGATCCCACGTACCAGAAACAATAGCAGATATGATCGGCTCACATGCAGAAGATTCGCTTACTGATAAGGTTACTTTATCACGAATACTACAACATAATAAAGCAGACCCACTATGTCCATCTTGGCTTATGAGCTTCCCCAAGTGCTTAAGTGCAATAAATCGTTGTTCAGGCTCCGGATGGCAAAGCATGAAAGAGAACAGATCAATCAGAGAACCTTGACATTCATGGTAGCTATGGATGCCTCTTTCAAATAGCATAGAAATCCACTGATCACTGTGAAGCCTCCAAGTAATACTTGGAGCACCATGCAAGAAATTTTTAACTGCAGAGCATACATTGCCAATTACACTATCCAAAGAAAAGTGTTGAGGAACAGCAAGTACAGAACCAAGGATCACAGAAGCGAGCTCCCACAAATGGTTCTCTTGAAGCACTAGAATCGTTTCTGCAAGTCTTTCAAGACTGATTTTCCAACAATAACTGAAATCAGAAATAGATTCTGTCTTGAGCAGAATTCCCTCGTCACTGCCTTCAGAAACTGGAACTTTCTCAGCAACCAAAGTTAAGCATCTTGAGTACACAAAGCTTTCTGCAGAAACAAGGGCTAGACTCTTTGCTAATTTATGGTGAATCCTAAAGCATCGTTCAATAGTTGGATTGAGCTTAGAAATGAGTGCCTCTATGTCCTTTAAGACTATTCCAACTTCCACAACTTTGAGCTGAGATTTTTTGTTCACAACAGCATTATCATCCATGTTCGTTCCATTCATCTCAGTTGAACAGCAGCAGATATCCGAAAGAAAAGTTGAGTACTGCTGAGATCTATCATCACATGGTGCAGAAACATCCGTTTCAGACAACTGTGATATAGTGCAGGGAATAACACCCCAGGCTCTCAATGTCTCGAGGAGCAGAACTCTGCAATTTCCTACAAGAGCCTGATATGCACAAAGATGATCATGAAATGACGTTGTTGGCCCACAAGAAGCAAAATCTGTACAGGATATAGAAGATTGCAATAGTTCAACTTTGCGTCGGAAGGATAGATCAGGAAACACTGATGCCAAAACAAAAATAGACATTGCCCTGCATAGTCCATCCTCTCTTGGAGTTTTCTGGTTCTCATCTTTGATGATGTCAAAAAGTTCATCAAAGCATAATGCTTCTAAATTAAGACATGAATCATCACTCACTAAGTTTTCATTGGCAGAACATTTTCCCAAAGAATATGAGATAATTGGCTTTACCAATTGTAACACTGAGCTGAGAAATGACACATCACAATATGAAGACCTACACAAGGAAACAAGAACTTGCATCAAAGTCGGTACTTCTGGTACCACTGCTTCCATATGCTCAGCTACAATGGCTTCAAGCACATAAAAGACAATTGCTTTTGCATTCTTAGCAACAAAACCTTTTGCAAACCCACTAGATTTTCTACAAGAAAGTTGGTTCTCTTCTCGAACAAAAGGCCATAAACAAAAATCAGAAAACCAACATAATAAATCAGGTACAATAGCAGGAGAAAGAGATCTTAATTGCAAAGCAACAGCCTCCAATATCGATTCCCCAAAAACTTCAAACTCTTTTTGCAAACTGGGAAAAAACTGACTTATGTCGGGGTATATAATAGAAAAAGACTGATCTTCACTCTGTGGACTACAACTTTCAGCCCCTTTCCTGGAATTTGAATTGCTACCAGATTCTTCAATTTTCTTGTCATCTTTCTTCTCCAGGTAACCTACTACAGCAAGCTCATCTGAAAATATAGACAGAAGATATGTCAACTGTGGAAGATCTGAGATAAGGAAGAGTCTCTCCTTCTGATACTGTTTAGCATTACGAGATATTGCCATCCAGCCAAGAAATCGGGCAAGGGGAGAAGTTGAAGATGAGAATGCAGGTATTTTCTGCAGCCAAGCTGAAGCAGGAACTAGATTAGCAAACCGAAAACCACTCCTGTAGTTAATTGAAAGCTCGGACACTTCATCACAACCACTTGAAGCAATTATCAATCTTTGAAGAAGGATCCAGCGACGTCGAACTGCTTGCAGCTTCCGCTCATTCAACTGGCCAGTTCCTTCTTTTAATTGATAATAAAAAGATCTCAGCTGCTGGTTTAAGTGCTCCGCAGATTTTATTATAGTGTCAACAACGAGTTCAGGGGGACAGTTCAATCTAGTTCCAGAGTGCAATAGAAACAGCAGAATTTGCAGTAGTATCTCATGTGTCGGGTGCTCCTCCTTCTGCAGAAAATGAATTAAAAAGTCGCATAAAAGTGCTTGGTTTTGACGAAGTAAGGTGATAGCATCTGCTGATTTTATATCTTGCTGAGACAATTCAAGTTTTTCGTCATTCCCTTCAACATAGGGAGTCAGACATTCCCCGTCCAAGTTCTGTGAATACTTCCTGTCAAGCTCGGCTGCTTCAAGAATTATTTCAAGAACAAATTTGTCCCTTTTCCTCTCAAGATCTGCTACAATTTTGAAGTCATTGTCCTCCTCAAAAAAATTTCGAAGAACAGAAACTTCATGGTTTTTACTAGGCTTCTTAGTACTCAGTTTGTTCATAATAGATGAACTGTCCGGGGAAGACATCATAAAGAATGGATTAACGTAGCATTCTGCTGCTAAAAGCAAAGCATCTATAGCAGCATCATGACCCTCGGGAGTGATCTCACACTGAGAATGCAAGTCCATAGCTAAACGCCTAAATTCGGAAGCTTTCATCTGACAATCTCGATAACTCACAAGCTGAAAGTAATCAGCATGCAGATTAGAATACTCAACAGTAAAATCACTAGCAGATAGCGCTCCATTGTCAAACTGATTGTTTGTAGCCTGTTCATCAATGTGATTAACTTCCTTCTTGACATCAGAACTTAAGTCTGTGCACTTTTTCTCCAGGCTGGGAGAGACTAGTGAGATTCTATTGAGCTCTGGTGGAGCAAAGAGAAGGCTCACTTCCTCAGGCATATCTGCTTGTGCAGTCATATCGGAATCAGCTTTTGCGTCCGAATCATCATGACCGCCAGATCTGGAAGAAGCTCCACCACTGCAGAGTGAAACATTCAATAATTGTGGTCCTAGCAGTTCAGCACTAGGAGATTGGCGAAGGTCAACGTCAGAAGGAAGCTGCATGTGAGGTTCCAAAACTGAGAGAAGTACACTGCATATTCATTGATTCGACATATTCAGTCCAGTCAAGCAGCATGTATATCTTGGGAAAGCTTATTATCATATGCACTAAAGCACTAGTTACCAGAAAGACTTCAGGATACCAGATAACACTTTCAATATGACACTTAAAAACTCTTTTGAATAAAGAATCAGCTCAATGAAATAGAACTATTTGGTTTACCGACTACGGCTAGCAAAACAGCCCAATCAGATCTTGCCACAACAATCATTCTCGCTAAAGTTATTTTACTTCTAACCTAACAAAGATTTTGCAGTTGTTTGTCTCTGAATGAAGCACAGAAATCCCTTTCCAAGATAATCAACAGTATACAGACTATGTTCAGGCCAGGCACATTGGCACCAACATTACTTGACAGTCGGTCTTTTACGAATTATAATACTAAGAATAATAATTGTCATAGGACATAGAAAAGTAGCTCTTAATTGCTTACCCAAGCCTTCTTTAGAAAAAAAAATTGACAAGGTGCTTAGCACCAATCCTATTTTCAATATAGAATAACATTTCCCTATTAGTACTATGATTTAATCAAGTACTTCATACAGGAAATCTATCTTGTTGAGAGGAATACAAGGGGAGAAATGCCAAAGTAGATTGGCCACAGAATTGAACGAGATGCAGGATATTTTCAGAAGAAACTGAAAAGCTTCATTTCACATAAGATCATCTTTGACCATTTGAATATCTTCTATGCATAAGATTATAATATCAGAATACCATTCAGATTGATGACATCTTACTCTTTTACTGAGTATAGACTCCCCAAATGGCTTTTAACTTAAAATTATTCCTTTCGTAAAACTAGCACCCCCTTTCAAGCACTATCTGATCTAGTCTCAGAAACTCGCTTAAAGAGGGTTTAAGCCCTGAAGCTAGGTGTGAAATAAGTTCTGCAAAATAGGTCGTACATTTCGCTACAAGCACTAAGGCATGCACTTCATCACCCATGGGCTCTGTCCTGAAGCGAGCAACACTGTCCAATAAATATTTCACCTAATTATAACATTTTCTGTTCGTTTGTCTGCATCATTCTGGTTGGGTTTATAGTTATTATTATTAATTACATACATATTTTTTTATCTCTCCTTTCAGTTACACCTTTTTTTCATTGAAGCCCGCGCTTCTATTTGCTTTTCACCTTTGATAACATTAGTTCAATTAAGAAGTGCAATAAGCACTCCAGAACCATTAGATCCAGAAGGGAAAAACACTAGCTTTCAAATTACATAACACCTCGAAAATGAAGCACCAGTTTAATTATTTTGCCATGGCCAATGTAAAGGAAGTTATGATGGAAAAGCCTGCAGTCAGATTTTTCTATCTTTGGGTTGGACTGTTTCTCAAGTATATAGATAGGCAGCTCAATTGACCATATTGCAATTTCACAACTTCCAAAAAGTAGAGCAACGTATACAACAGGATACAAAAGCAATTAATGGCACCGTTACTTAAACCTAATGATCCAAGCCCCAAAAAGAAAAAAACGTATTTGAATTATGATAAAAATCAGTCTTAAAATCAAACCGCACCGAATCAAGAGGGTCTAAGTTCTTTAATTTCGAAAATGGACATAGACTGAAGCTGTTCCCATGAAGAAACTCAATGCTTTAAGAGAGACTTAAGTATCCTTCTATTACCTTGGAGCAACTGATCTGCGCCTCCACTCAGCTTCCAGAGAAGGAAGGACAGCAGACTTTTGTACAGCTGTGCGAATCACATTTAATGCAATAGCACAATTTTTCTCTTGCTTTTCAAGGAAAACTGAAGAAACGTTCCCAAAGGCTATAATGCTCTGTACAGGGGTTATTGCAGGATCAAGGTAGGGTTCTAGCATCTCAACAAGAAAAAGCATTTGGTGCTTAGCATCCTGAAACAATGAAATTCCAAAATTTAAAAGCTTAAAGGAGTCAAATCGAACAGCTAAAACTTTACGGTGATTCTTCACATAAACTAAAGAGCAATTGTATGATTCCCTGAATAATAGTTGACAAAAGTTTTAGTCAAAAGATTACCTTATATTTGACCAAAATATCATCCATAACCCCAGATAAAGCTAAGACGATATATTTAAGGGCTGCACGTGCACGAGCAAATGAGTGGCGAGCACACTGATATACATTTGACAAAGGTAAGTATCAATAATAAAAGAGTACATAACGAAAACGGGCTCGCAACAGCAATAATATGGTCACATAATGGTAACAACAGTTAGAAATGATCTTCGCTAAAGATCCCATTTTTACAGCAATAGGAAAAGATAAACCAAATCATGACCTTGAGACTGCAAGCGTCTGCTAGTCAATCAGATAAGCGAGCACAAAAATCTCACTAAAGTAAAATTAAATAATAAAAAAAGACACACCTGGATTACAGGTAAAAGGTCCTCCAAAAGCTCAAGTGCCAAGTCAATCTGTAATAAAAGCAATCCTAGAATTTTAGAAGATTTTCACAAGCAAGATTGCAAGGGAAAACCTACATTCTACTAGAGTCTACACAGCAGAAACTAAGGCGAAAAAATTGAATACCTTTGCTATTACTTGAGGCATCCATGGAGCTAAGACACCAGAGCAAAGATCAATGAGCACACATGCAGCCCTCCCCTGTCAGTACGTGTCAAATAGATTTTCAGTAAAGAGAACCAACTTCAGAAAAAGAAAGGACAGAATAAGATACCGATGTAAAATATTATTTCAATTCAGTTGTAACATCGTCTATTGTATGCCTTCTTTCCTAGCTCTGTATATACTTGCGTAATTGCAGAGGAACCACGTTGAGAATGTTAGAATTAACCAAACAGCAGAGCAAATAAACTTGGTTGATCTTGCCAGATAAATATCCAATGGATAATGAAGCAAAGGCAGAGAAAGACAAATGAAAAATGTTCAGCATTAACCAAAGTGCAGATGTTGTGTTGACAGAAGAGAACCTAAAAGGAAGTGAGAGAACCTACATTTGATGGTGAAAATGATGATAGGTAACCTGCACAAGCACGAAGCAGAGGACGATAAATTGATGAAGATGAAGTCCCAACAATCTGCACAATAGCAACAGTAATGACACTGCAGTCCTAGATTAAAGAACAACCAAATGAAGTTTATGACAACATCATGGAACAACCTGGGACAGGGCTTTCTGTACAAAAGGTTGCTTCCACAGAGATAAATCTTCATCAACTGGGTCACGACTGTTGATGCTAGGACGAAGTGCTACATGTCACAAAAAAAACAAGAGAGAATAAGAGAAGGGGAAAGAATTAAAAGATAACTTGATAATAATGGAATAATTGGGCAAGATTCACATATTATATCTGACCAGTGAGAGACTGACTCAAAAGTACCTATCACTAGAATTTCATCAGAAAAGTTGCTGTTGGAACATTAGTCAGAAGAATGATCAGAATGCAGGCCAAAAGACAGTACTGCCAAAACAGTCATAAAACGAGACACAGCGTTGCCAAAACGGTGACAGAAAGAGGAGCAGTTATGCGGAACAATCACCAAAAGGAGACTCAGTGCCGTCGGAAAAAAACACGGGAAAGAGGATTTGTGCCACCAAAGCAATTACCAAAGGCAAGAGTAAAAAATCCAAAGTCGGCCATACAGTATAAGTTTGTTTACTGGTAGAAGGAAGCCATTTAAATCTCTACCAAGATTGTAGAGACTCTAATACCCAGTGAAAAAAAAATAAAGAGAAGGAAAAAGGATGAATGAAAAGATGCTGACAATGGAATACAAGAGACATAAATTCATAGCCTTAAGATACAATACATCTATATTTAGCTGACAAGGGACTAATTTAAAATTAACTCTGTCATTCTAACTGCTAATACGTACATGCCTAATAATAAGGATGATGAATGCCCGGCATTTACTAAAATACTCAAAAAGGGTTAACATTCAATGATGAAGCCATCTAACTTAGAAAACACTTCTGACAGAGAGGAAAAAGAACTTTACACAAAACCTTAAGGTCTCAGGTTAATATGCACTTGTAGTATAAAAGCATGTCAGTTTACTTTATAATGAGAAAGGAAAAGGAATCAATTTTGAGCAAATATTAAATCAAGGACGCAGACTATCAAGCTATGATCAAGTAATTATGGAACCGCAAAAGCGATATACCTGGTAGCAATGCTTGAACTAGGGGCAATGCCAACCAAAAATCAGAAGTGTTATCTGCCAACTTGCTGCAGAGCAGAGGCTGTTAAAAATGAAATGTTGAATGTCAAACGAAGCAACATGTATAAGTACATATATGAACTACGATGGTTTATCTGTAGCAGACAGCTTTGGCTGTGATTGACCTGGGATACACAAGCATACAGAACATGTAAAATCCCTTCCTCCACTAGCCCAATATCTAAAACGTTAGTGAACTTGGAGTCCCACTGATATTCCGGTATCTGAAATTCATCTCCAAACAAATCTGAGTAATCAGCAAAAGAAGCAGGGGTGCAAGGCTCAGATTGTGATCCTTCATCAGGCACTGAAGCTGTAATTTCACTACATGAAAGTGAAGCTTCAGGTGCTTTAATAGGCTCCAGAAACTTTAACAGAATCCCAGAGGCCTAGATAAAAGATAAGAATAGAAATTAGTGTAAAAGTAAAGGGTACTTGTAGAGACTTCAAAGCATGCAGTACTGAGCTCTCAATATTTTGGAAACAAAAGAGGGAAGAGGCACAAGGAAACATTTGCATCTAGCTGAATCTTGATTTATTTTCTTTCTGTTATGTCTTCTAACTACTCAGAGGGAAAAAATAAGAGGGAGAAAGAGTGTGTATTACCACTCTGCAAATATTTCCCAGGTTAGAATCCTTGTAAGCTTTCCTCAATAAAATGAAGATTGCATCTGGTCGAAAAGCTAAGTAACAAGATGTGGGAAAATTCAAGGATGACATGTTGCGTGATCTCCTCGGCTGCCACAACAAAATATACAATTAGCCAGCAGCCATGCCATATAAGTAAGCAATGTAAACACTTAGCAACAACTGAGCCTAAATCCTTCTGCATGGCAGTAAACCCTTGATATCTTCCACGATGACCCAAAAACAGTAATAGATGAAACAATAGAGCACATTTAGAGACCCTCATCAACACAAGAAACATGTAACCAGATGTATGAAATAAAGCATAATATAAGTTCCTAAGCTGAGCCTGCAAAATTACAAAGGCTGGCAAAGTTCTTTATTAAGAGGTTAAAAGGATTAGAAATAAAATAAAAATGACTCAAAAAAGAAAAAAATAAAGAATGAGACTTACCCAAGCTAACATAAAGTTGCAACCCCTGTGTGCATCAAGTATTGAGCCAGAAAGTGGATATGTAATATGAAGGGAAACTCCCAAAATGATGCAAAAAGTCTATGTTAGGTCAAACTCCCCCCCCTCCCACTCTTATAAGAGGCATTTACATGTACAGGAAATAAACATTACAAGGATATAAGCCATCAATACAGCACACACATATACACTTGGACAGGACTGTGAATCATGTCAGAATTTGGAAGCCAGCCAAATCTCTTCTGCCTTTCTACACAACTGCCAATGACAATGAAGGCTAGCTAAGCACTCCACTCGGCAGAGAAGTGTTTTGGCAAACGAGAAGGAACACATGAAAAATCTCTATTTTACTTTCTGCGATGAAGGTAATAAACTACAATAAACACATGCTAAATTAAGAGGATGAGTTCCATTCATGTGCACAATGGGATGTCCCAAGAATCCAATGTCTCTAAGAACTGCCCTGCTTTTTCCCTACCTAATTCCCACCTCCATGAGTGGACTTCGCCATTTAGGAGTGAGTAAAACTTTTAGATTTTCCAAGGCAGATTAGCCTCTCTTGTATTTTATCTTTTCTCTTCATCTCTTCAAACCTTATCCAATTTTCTTATGTTATCTTGTTTCTTTATATGTGAAGTAATCACACGCTCAAATTAAGAGTACAGAGGAGGCCAGGATCTAAACCAAAAAAAAAAGCCTAAACAGGAAATGCATGACAGTTGCTTTGAGGTCTATCAACGTTATAGAATAAACAGTCATTTGCCTAACACCAATGCAATGACAAGGAACCAATCTTTTGACAAACCTAATTTGGGAACATGCTTTGGCTCAGGAGTCTTTGACATTGCACTCAAGCCATATACGCTACATAAAAAATTGCACAATTTTGTTAGAAAATGGACCTTAAAGCAGGTATGTTGACTACATCCTATGCAATGAACCTCAGGGATGGCTCTGGTTCTAATATATATGCCAGAAAATGAACTTTGGACTTCAAAAGCTAGCTCATTAAGTGAGGATTGTCCAAGAACATATAAAGAGACTACAACTGTAACATCAACCAATGTAGCACTCTGACCCCGGCATGCCCAAAGCAAGACATTTGGAGCGTAAATAACTACTGTAGAGGCCAATATAGGACTAACCCAATATCAGGGATGGGTTTGGCTTTAGCCCTGAAACCCTGTTAAGAAATGGACCTTAAACCTAACTCCATCCAAAAACTAGCTCAATTGGTAAGATTGTCCAAGGTCAGATGAGAAGCTACAACCTACACACTTAACTAGTGTGTGATTTTAATACGTCCCCCATACTTAGAACTAGACATTTAGATCATATAAAATAAAATAAAAAGGACTCAACCAAACTTCTTTGTTAATATATGCTTCTCCCATAATTGCGATTAACCTCCTCCATGGTTCCTCCGCAAACATATGATGGAATGTACATGACTCGCAGCTGTTATTATTCCGTTTTAACTTTTTTGTTTTCCATTTTTCTCATTTTTCTTTTTGATTCAATAAGTTTACATATATAACTACCTAATCAATAATAGTACGTGATAGTATAGATGAGATAAGAGTTCATTAAAAACAACTATATGAAGATGCTTCTTTTTGCCCAATGTGATTAATGGGAATTGGTCCATCATATGTTCAACTTGTTAAAGTAAAGGTCAGTCCTGTTTTCTCACTCTATATAAAACTAGTCTAGACACTAACAATCAGGGTAGTTTGAAAGAAGCAACAGATCATTTGTGGTAAAGAACACTTTCCTGTCAAGAGTACAAGGAAGGAAACTACTAATTCTAGTTTTCCTTTGAGAGGAGACAGCTACTTACTTGTTATGAGGTATAATTTCACAAACTGAATGCAAAGAAAAGCAGAGGAGCGGTACCCTATGCATACCTCAAAATTCGAGGATACAGTCAAAGCTATAGCAGATTGACTGTTCCTTAAAGCTTCAGATTCTGAAATACTGCCTACCGACCTTGCCGTTTCCCTGCTTTAGCATAGAAAATAACAGTGAACAAACAAATTCTAACCTCAAGGAATGAAGCTTGTACAATATTCATATCTAGTATTAGAGAAATAAATATTCTTTCACTGAAATCAAGGTTCGGAACCATCTCAAAGAGGCTCAATAATAAAATTACCAATAGCCAATGATATCCGAAAGATGTGGACAATTCACAATAAGAGAATTTTACCCAACTGAATAGGAAATCCCCTTTCAATAATTAGTAGAAGCAATATCGCAGCAAACACAGGGTTCATACAAAAAGTTAACTTTATATATCAGTAGAAGGGCTATTCAAGGTTAAGGTTTCATTCACCTGCTTCTCCCACAAACTGACTTTTTTGTCAGTTTTAATCTCCATTTTTTAGCGACACACTTATATCTGCTTAGGAAAGTAAATATTCTGAATTTTATAAAAGATCAAGCAATCTGTTAAACCTCTAGCCTTTTCTTTCCCCTAAAAAATATATTTCACCAGCCTGGGCAAGAACTTGTCACCACGGTATCAATACAATTCCAGAATGTCCAGCATCACCACACTTTTCCCTTTCCATTAGCCAAGGCAACACCAATCATCATTACAAGTGAGCTTAATAGTAACTTTGTAAGCCTGGCAGAAAGATGATCAACTTCTTCCCCTGAGCTTTTACATATGTAGCATCAACTAACAAGTGTAATTCCTCTCTTTCGCAGGTTCTCAGCAGTCAAAATCACTCCCCTCGCCGCTAGCCATGCAAAAAAGCACACCTTCGTGGGCGCCTTAGGAATCCAGATCGAGGAGTATGGAAAAGAGGCCTCCTCTCTCACCAACATACTCTGGTAAAAGGACTTTATGGTGAACAAACCATCCCCACGCAAACCCCATCTCCAAGAATCACAAGATGGCTGGGGCCTGTCTTGCCCATATAGCAGTGTCAATAAATCTTGGAGCTCCGCAATCTCCCAATCTTGCATGTTCCTTCTAAATGAGAGGTCCCTTACTACTCCCTTCGTGCTTCTTACGAATCTGTTGGACCATCAATTTCTTCTGGTTTGAAACTCTGAAAACGTGGGGGAAGGAGACCCTCAGAGTATCCTCTCCACACCACCTATGATTCCAAAAGTTGATTCTCCTTCCATCTACCACCATGTAAGAAATGTTGTCACTGAAGAATTCATGATGCTCCTCCACATGCCACACCTCCCTCCATAGAGCATGCTCTTCTACCCCGAGTCTCCACGGCCATTTCCCCAACAAAGCTCTGTTGAATACCCTAAGATCTTTTACACCAAGTCCACCCTACTTCTTTGGGGAGGTGACTGTCTGCCAATTCACTAGGTGATACTTTCTAGTTCCATCCGCCGCATCCCAAAGAAAATTCCTTTGAAGCCGCTTCAGTTTTTCAGTGATGCTCACAGGAGCTTGCAACAGGGACAAGTAATAGGTGGCCATACTCGATAAAGTGCTTTTGATAAGCACTTCCTTACCGCCTTTTGACAAGTACCGTTTCTGCCAGCCTGCTAATCTTTTTTCAACCCTTTCGATCACTGGATTCCAAACTGTAGTATCTTTATGCGAAGCGCCTAATGGGAGACCCACGTAAGTAGTGGGTAGGGAGCCCGCCTTGCATCTGAGAACATAAGACAAAGCATCAATGTTAGCAAACTCACCCACAGGAAAAATCTCACACTTGCCGAGGTCGATTTTGAAACCTGATACTATCTGAAACCACTACAGGACCTGCTTCAAGTAGGTCAACTGATCCATATCGGCATCACAGAAAACCAGGGTGTCATCCGCAAAAAGCAAATGAGGGACTCTTCGGGCACTGGACACCCCGATTGGAGCTGAGAATCCTCTCAAGAAGCCTCCGTCCGCCGCACGATCCACCATTTTACTCAGAGCATCCATCACTAGAATTAATAGCATGGGGGATAGGGGGTCACCTTGCCTGAGACCCTTGGAGCTGCCAAAAAAACCACATGGGCTACCATTAACCAGGACAGAGAATCTGACTGAGGAAATGCAGAACTTGATCCATCCCCTTCATCTTGCCCCAAACCCCATCCGCATCATAATGAAATCCAGGAACTCCCAATTGACATGGTCGAAAGCCTTCTCAAGGTCCAACTTGCATAGTAAGTCGGGATCTCTATTTTTTCTTCTGGAGTCTACAAGTTCATTTGCCACCAAAGCGGCATCTAGGATCTGCCTACCTTCCACAAATGCATTCTAGGAGGACGAAACAGACACGTCAAGAACCTTCTTGAGTCTGTTGGAAAGCACTTTAGAAATAATCTTGTAAATACTCCCCACGAGACTAATAGGCATGTAGTCTTTGATACAAGATGCACCTTCTTCTTAGGCACAATAGTAATAAAAGAAGCATTGATACTTCTCTCGAAAATACCATTCGCATGGAAGTTATCAATGGCTTCCATCAACTCCCCCTTGATGGATGTCCCAACAGAGCTGGAAGAAGACCAAGGAGAAACCATCAGGGGCGGGGGCCTGAAATCTTTTAAGGGAAAAAAAATAAGATTCAATTTTCACTTGAGAAGGGTATGGAAAGGGCAGTGTTGTGAAGAGCGTGAAGCGAGAAAAAGCGACAACCCCAATTTCACGAGAAGCGAGAAGCGAAGCGCTCGCTTTTTTTAAGTGAAGCGGAATTTTTAAAAAAAAAATTAAAATGAATAGTGCATAGACAAAACATGTAATTGTAAGCAAATGTTCAATACTTCAATTAAAAAACTAAAGAGTAGCATCAATTAAAGCCCAAGCCGGGTCTTTTCTATCTTCTTTTGGCGCCATTTAAAAGAACAACTACGTATACATAAGAAAGACAATAAGTACTAAGAATAAAGGATATAATCTTGGGCAGAAATTGGGCAAATTTTTGGGCATAAAATAGGCAAAAAATCAGCAGAACTGGGCAGAATTCGCCAGCATTTCGATGCTTTTTGGTCATTTAAAAAGAAAAAGAAGAAGAAGAAGAAGAAGAAAAAGAAGAAGAAGAATCAAATTAAAAAATGCAGAAACATACCTGGTAACAGGGCTGTTGAAAGTTGCTTGAGCCTTGAAGAAGGAAAATCGAAAGTTGTTGTTGGTAACAGGGTTGTTGAAAGTCGATGTTCTGACTTGAAAGGGGAACCCTAGTTTCTCGGCTCTGGTGATTTCGAAGGAGTAGAGAGGGCTGTTGGGTATTTTAATAAAATAGGGTTGTTGGGCAGATTTATAAAAAAGCGTACGCTCCTATCGCTTTTCCCCCCTTCTCGCTTTTCACAGAGAGGCGGGCGCTTTTATCTACCAGAGCCGCTTCAACAAGTAGAAGCGCCCATAGCCTCGCTCCGCTTCGCGCTTAAGGCGAAGAAGCGGATGCTTTTTTCAACACCGGGAAAGGGGATATTCTTCAGATTGGGTTATACACTTTGACTTGCAGATTTGAAGGCAAGTTACAGAACTTTGAATGTCATATTACAGGGGTGTATGCCCCTAACTGTGACATCAAAAGAGAAGAGGTTTGGGGGGAAATTAGTGCTGTGAGGGGCCAGATGGAGGGTCCATGGGCAATTTATGGGGATTTCAACATTGTTAGATTCCCGACAGAGAAAAGAAATTGCAGGTGAAGGTCCACAGCTATGGTGGAATTCTCAGACTTCATAGAGGACTTCTTTAACCAGAAAGAATTCGGTTCAGATGTAGGATATCTATCCAGAAGTTTTCGCAAATCAAACATAGATGATGGAATCATCAAAGATTTGACATTTTCGAACTCTGTCTGTAACTCACTAGAGGCCCGGGAAACAAAGAGAAGATGTGTACGAACGAGATATCCAGCAACAAGAAGGAAAAGGATTGAATAGAAGAACTCCCGAGCATTTGGCGATCTCAGATGACATGAGTCTTATTCATCTTCAGCTAGAAGGAGGCACTTATACTTGGTACAAAGGGGACACTCACACCGCTGCATCAAGAATCGACAGAATCTTGATCTCTGAAGAGTGGGATGATAATTGTTTTAGCAATATCAAACAATTCGTCCTTCTGAAAGTGACATCTGACCATGTTCCTATTGTTTTGCAATGTGGAAACTGGGATTCCTATTGCTAGAAGGAGGCACTTATACTTGGTACAAAGGGGACACTCACACCGCTGCATCAAGAATCGACAGAAACTTGATCTCTGAAGAGTGGGATGATACTGTTTTAGCAATATCAAACAATTCGTTCTTCAGAGAGTGACATCTGACCATGTTCCTATTGTTTTGCAATGTGGAAACTGAGACCAACCAAAGTCATATTTCAAATTTGACAATTGGTGATTGAAATCTGATGGCTTTGTTGACAGAAACAAGAGTTGGTGGACATCATTTGACTTCGCAAGAAAACCTGATTATATTCTAGCTTGTAAATTGAAGGCCTTGAAAGGTAAACTAAAGGAGTGGAGCAAAAGCAGCCAAGGCAACTTGCAGGCTCAAAAATCAGACCTTCTTAATCAACTGGTTGTACTGGATAGAGTACTAGAAGTCAGAAGCCTAACTGAGGGGGAAATGGTGGAGAAGACATCACTACTGATAAAGTATGAAGAACTTTTGAAGAATGAATAGGGGGAAAGAAATTCCAATTGTGGATCAATGAATATCAAGATTACATCGGGGAATGTGAGGGGATTGAATCGTAGAGCTTCTGAGAATGCACGGGAAAATATATTATTCACATGTATTGACAATGATACAATAAGCCCTATATATATATATATAATACATGTCCTACTCCTAACAAATACGGGATTAGGGTTATTTACTACTATTTAACTACCAAACTAACAGAGCTAAAGGGGGTGGTTGGCAGCTTGGTCACCGAATGGAAAGTTGATGTTTATTGCTTTCAGGATACAAAACTAGAGGGAGATATAGAGGAGATGGTTAAACAACTATGGGTAACACTATAACAGGGGAATAAAGTATGAGCAATTGGAGGCCAGTGGTACTAGAGGGGGTATTATAATGTTGTGGGACAGTAAAGTTTGGAAGAAGGAGGTGATAGCAACCGGGTCTTACTCTTTGACATGTAGGTTTGAGTAATTAACCCAAGATTTCAACTGGCACATGACAAGAGTTTATGCTCCAAATTGTGTTAACGAAAGACAAGAAGTGTGGTGGGAGATCTAGGGGTCTATTTATTGGACCTTGGGTGGTTGTTGGGGATTTCAATATAATCAGATTTCCTTCTGAAAAAAGGAATTGCACTAGAGTTACTAGAGTAATGAAAAACATTTCATATTTCATTGAAGACATGGAATTGGTTGATCTTAGTTGGAAGGGGGGAATTACACATGGGCTAGTGGGAGCAAACAGGAGACATCATCTAGAATTGACAGATTCCTCATATCAGTGGAATGGAATGATTGCTTCAGAAACATCAAGCAGGAAATTCTCCCGAGTGTGTTCAGATCATACCCTTTTAATTTTACAATGTGGTAACTGGGTGCAAACAAAATCCTACTTCCAAGTTTGAGAATTGGTGGCTGGAAACTGAAGGGTTCAATGATCGAGTTCAAAATTGGTGGACATCATTTGAAATAGAAATAGAAGGAAGACCTTCCAAGTTTGAGAATTGGTGGCGGGAAACTAAAACGAGTTCAAAATTGGTGGACATCATTTGAAATAGAAGCAGAAGGAAGACCAATATATTCTTGCTCGTAAACTCAAAGCTCTCAAAGGAAAACTACAAGAGTGGAGTAATAGTAATTTTGGTAATCTAGAGAAGGAGAAAAATCTTATTCTTAATCAAATCATTGTACTGGATATTATTCAGCAACAAAGTAACCTTAATCAAGAGGAGAAGGCCAGGAAAGCAAGGCTCTTCAAGGAATTTGAGGAGTATGCCAGAAGGGAAGAAATTGCATGGAGACAAAGATCTAGAGCACTTTGGCTCAAGCAAGGAGATAAGAATACCAAGTTCTTTCAAAGAGTTGCAAATGCACACAAGAGAAGCAATAACATTGATAAGCTGGTAGTGGAGTCAATGGATTAAATGGATGAAATTCTGCATATTTACTGTCAAATTCTCAGTCATTATTAATGGTTCTCCAGAAGGATTCTTTCCTACTCAAAGAGGTCTCAGGCTAGGTGATCCCTTGTCACCTTTTCTTTTCATAATAGTTGTCACCTTTTCTTTTCATAATAGTTGTCACCTTTTCTTTTCATAATAGCCATGGAAGGTTTGAACAACATGATCAAAACAACCAAACTCAATGGGTAGATTAACGGCTTTGAGGTAGCCATGCATTGACATAACAATCAGGAGATTACATATCTGCTGATGACACCTTGATCTTCTGTAATGCAGAAGTGGAACAACTAAGAGTCTTGAAGATTATACTGGGTTTTTTTAAGGTATTTCTGGGCTGCACATTAATTGGAGGAAGAGTAATCTCTTCCCGATCAATGAAGTAACAAACATGGAGGATTTGGCACTGATCTTAGGGGGAGAAGTGGGGACTCTCCCTACTACTTATCTGGGTATGTCACTGGGGGCCAAGTCAAAGTCTACGGTAATATGGAACAATGTACCGGAGAAATGTAAGAAAAAGTTCTCAAGATGAAAATGTCAATATTTGTCAATGGGAGGAAGGCTCACTGTGATTAACTCGGTATTAGACTCATTGCCAACCTATATGATGTCCTTTTTTCCCATTCCTGTGGGAGTCATTCAAAGGCTGGATAGCATAAGAAGGAATTTTTTGTGGCAAGACAAAAAAGAAAAAAAGGCCGATCACCTGGTCAAGTGGAAAGAGGTAACTCTCAGCAAAGCTCAAGGTGGATAAGGAATTAGAAACTTGAAGAATACGGCAAAGCCCTCAAACTAAAGTGGTTATGGAGGTACTCTCAAGACCCTCAAAGTTTATGGAGCAAGGTAATCAAAGCCAAATATGAAGTAGAGGGCAACTGGATGACTAAACCAGTTAACACAGCCTATGCGAGTTAGTCTTTGAAGGTCTATAAGGGTATTATGGCCAGCTCTAAAAGACCAAGTCTCTATTAAAGTGCTAAATGATAGCAGGACATCATTCTGGAATGACAATTGGCTGGGATTGGAGCTCTGAAGGATTTATTCTCCGACATATATGCTCAAGCTCATCACCAACAGAAATCTATAGCTGAAATGTGGTCACCACAAGACATAGCAGATCACCTCATGGTACAGGCCTATGGAAACACATATCCAGTTTATGGGATGAGTTCCAACTTAACTCAAAACTCAAGTTAGGAAGTGGAACTCTCATCAAGTTTTGGAAAGACAAGTGGCTGGGAACAATGGCACTAAAAGATGAATTTCCAAATTTGTACCTACTGGCAGTAGATCAAGAATCCACTGTAGAACAATGTTGGCAGAACAGCTTTTGGGACCCTCAATTCAGGAGACATTTTCAAGATTGGGAGATAAATGACCTAATGGAATTGCTGGCCAAACTAGCACAGATTGCTGTCGAACCCCAGCTGAAGGACAAACTGGAATGGGGGGACGGGAAATTTACAGTGAAGAAAGCATATGCACACCTATGCTCCAACAATGATCTGATAAACAATTGGCCATGGAAACTAAGTTGGAGAACAAAACTGCCTCCTAAAGTGATTTGTTTCAGTTGGGTTGCCTTAAATGAAGCATGCCTCACTCAAGACAACCTCAGCAGAAGGAGTATACCAATGGTGAATAGGTGTTACATGTGCAATTTGGATTCTGAAAGTGTTAGACATCTCTTTTTGCATTGTTCTTTAGCATGTGATATTTGGAACATGTTCCTCTCTATTTTTGGACTAGCCTGGGTCAAGCCTAACAGCATCAAGGAAGCATATGAATGTTGGTGTTCATGGAGAGTTGGTAAATCCATCAAAAAAAATTGGGTAATGGTACCTGCTGCTATCTTTTGGTGCATCTGGAAGGAAAGGAACCGTAGATGTTTTGATGGGATCTCAACTCCGACCCATGTAGTCAAAGCAAAATGCTTATTGAATTTGTTTAGTTGGCTAAATCAGGCTCCTGTAATTAGTACTGTTCAATTTTTTGACTGTGTCTGCTCCTTAGTGATAGAATAGTTCTTTTGTGTATATGAGCAGACACCATCTCTCTTAATTGTAATCTTTTGCCTGCATCCACTGGATGCTTTTAATGAATTCTCCTTACTTCATCAAAAAAAAAAAAAAAATGGTCACCTCAAGGTTGGGAACTAATACTCAGAAGAGACTTAAATGATTGGGAGATAAATAGAATGATTGAATTCTACAAACAACTGGACAACTTCATAGGAATTCAGAATGGAGATGACAAATTGAGATGGCACGGACATAGTAGCGGAAAATTCAGTGTCAATGCAGCCTACAAAACGATAAACCAATCAATACCTCAAATCACCAACTAGCCTTGGAAACATATTTGGAAGACCAAGATACCATATAAGGTTGCATGTTTCTCATGGCTACTGGCAAAGGCAGTTGTGCTCACACATGAAAACTTAAACAAGAGGAAATGGACTCTATGCTCGAGATGTTTTCTTTGTGAAAATAAAGTGGAAACAGTTGGTCACCTATTTTTGCACTGTAGGTTAACTGATCTGTTATGGAAGATCTTCATTAATCTCAGAGGCATAGCCTGGACAACGCCTAGAAAGATTAGTGAAGCTCTCTTTAGTTGGGAAGCAGCTGGAGCTGGAGCAGATAACAAAAACAGATGGAAGATGGTCCCTGCTTGTATTTGGTGGACAATGAAAGGAACTCTACATGTTTCGAGAACAACACCAACACGTTGCAAAAGATCAAACTTAACTGTATTAAGCTTTTTTTATTTTTGGTGCAACCAGATCTACCCAGAGCAGAGGCGGACCTACTTGGTGGGTTGAGGGGTCACGTGACCCCGTTAGCCTCGGCAAAAAGCATGTATATACATATTTGTACATTTATATGGGACCCCTTAAATATTTTAAGTGTGCCCCAGAAACAAAGAGGCAGATGAGAGAACTAGTCGATTTGGGCACTTTTTGCTGGTAACGTAGGTTCGAAACTCACGTTCAACTTTTTTCTCCTCCTTTCTATTTTTATTCTTTGAGTACAATGTAATTTATGTTTAATAGCAAATTGCTTTATCTTTTACTTTTATCTCTTCTTTTTTTTAAATTCAATTATTACTTAGTACTAATATATAATACTCAACTTAATTAATATTTTGGTTCTTTGAATACAATGTAATTTATATTTAATAGCAAATTGCTTTACTTTTTACTTTTATCTTTTTTTTGAATTTATTTATAGCTTAGTACTAATACACAATAGTCAACTTCATTGATTTTATTCCCTCTCTTCCCATAGCACCCATTTTGCAAAGAAATCTCTCTTTCTTTAGAACTTTAGAATTTTTTCCTGTAGAACTTTTTTTAAATAATACTTGGATGATAAGTTATCATAATAATAGCTAAGTTTTCAAAGAGTTGCACACCGAATTTTATCACTAGTGATTAGCATACAGTGGTGCCGCCGTCGTGCTCAAATCTTGGTCCGCCTCTGACCCAGAGGATATTGTATCTATCTTAGACACATTAGGTTCCGGTTGAAATGCAGACTGCTTTACTCTTTTTGCACACTTGTATATATAGTTTCAGTACAGCCCATGTATTGTTTTGTGTTTAATACATACAATATGTTACCTTCTCAAAAAAAATTGTCACTGTGCACAAGATAGTTAATACATCAAGTAATACCTTCGATAGAATCCAATACAGACCAATTCATGAACAGCTATTAGAGAAATACCTTGTACAAGAAATAAGGGATACCAACCTTTCCTTTACAATTCGAAGAATTGGGTAGAGGGGACCAGCAAGCATTGCAAGAAAACGCGTAGCATATTCTGAAGCTTCTGAAAAGCTGTTAAGATCAGCCTGCACGGATATAACAGAATTCTCAATAGAACCACGTAATCCACCAAGACTATGCTACCAGCTTGCCACATTTCATACTTCAGAATAATAAAGATAGTCCTATTTATATACTTAAGATTAAAGAAATACCTCTAGTTGGGGAAGGAATACTCCCAGCCGGTTCGTGATATCTTGAAGCAACTATAAAATCAAAGGTTAGATAGAAGGAGCTGAAATAGTTAAAAACATGCTAGCATACATCAAAAATAAGTAACATGTCAATGCTTATCAAGACAGCAATCAAAGCATTTCTATCCATAACAAAAAGGATAAAGACTTAAGGAATGATGTGCCACCGGATAAATTTATCCGACCATGACAACCAGCAATGCTCACATATGCATCTTACAATTAATATGTGCAAGAAATGTAGCACTAGCAGTATCTTCTACCTGAAGATGCATATCATTGTCATCCTGCTTGCTTGATATTATGTGGGGTAGCAAGTAGTTGAAGATCGGTTGAAACTCCGGTTCAAGACCAGTAACCGTAATACCAATCAACTGCACAGCAGAAGAGAAGAAATCAGCCCAAACTTAATCAGTGCCACCAGTAACAGCAAGCAGCAGACAAGTTAGAAAAAAGATGAAGAAAGTAAAAGTCAAGCCCAGCTCTTCGCAACAATATATTTTTCTAATTGGTAGCTCTTCGCAACAATATCTTAGTTTTCAATTTCACTTTTTATGTCATCTAAGGTAAAAGTAGACTAGATTATAAAAGTGAAATTTCTCGTTTTATAGAAGCTATTAACGTGATCTAGCCCAAGTTGTCTTTCTTTCTATTTCCTAGTGAGTTTCCCTTTTTCTCTTTTTCATTTCGCTATAAAAATGACAAACTTCTCTACGAAGAGAACTACTATATTGAAGACTTGGAGCAATTTGAAATTAAAAACAAAGGCAATAATGTTTTCCATACACTGCTGAAGCATGGTTTGGCACAAATAAAGTATGCTTATACTAAATAAAAAACAAAGCCAATAATGTTTGCCAGACACTGCTTAAGCATGGTTAAGCGAAGATAATCTACCAGAGACATATGAGAAATAAGAAGATTAGTTGATGACTTGATGCTTTATTTAGTACAAGCATACTTTATTTGTGCCAAACCCAATATAGTATCTATAGGAAGTTAACCCTTCTAAATATTCAATGGAACATGAAAAACAATCTAACATGATTCCCCAAACTAAAGATGGGAAAACCAATTTGAAATTGCTTATTCTGAAAATTTAAAGTAAATATAGTCATTGTATAATACCGAAAGTAATTCACCTGAACAAAGAAAATTGCTATAGGGCTCCCACGCAAGCAAGATATCCGAACATAACGGCATGGAGTATAATTCATAGGGTACATCATGTCCCGTCGAGGGGCTTCACAGCGTGGGCGAACTTTTGGAAATGTCTCTGGCTATGAAGAACACACAAAAAGATAATCAAGAAAACAGGCACGGGTAATTACGTCAGGGGGAATTCTTATGAGAAATATCTAAAGTTTCACAGCCATTGAAGTACAACGCTGCTCGAGAACAAATAGACTATTAATAATCAGCAAATAAAGAAAGGATAATAACATTAATGAGAACTTGACAAAAATTATCCAATAATGAGTAGAAAAGGTTGCATTATAAAATAATAAAATAGCAGCAAACGGAGACATAATTACTGCATTCTCCACAAATCTCAATTAGCGAGTAATAAGCAAACTAGGCAATTTTTTATAATGGAGGTGTCCGGACCAGCTTGCACGCAGCTCGACTAATCCATCGAGTCAAGTAATTTTCTCATATTCTTCATGCACTAGGCTCCAGGCTCCAGCTTCAAGGGGACAATTAAAAACTAATAGGACCCCCATAATCTTTTTTTTAAACCAAAATTCCTCGAGGCTTGTGGCGCATAGTTCGAAACTTGGTGGATAATGGACTAACTTCTCTACCCTTCTATGCTTAAATACCAGTCTTCTTTGCATCGCAGGGTCCGAACCCGTGACCTGCATCTAACCCACACATTACGTGTTGCGTTAAAACTACTAGACAAGAGCCCCAGGACCACACCTCCTTCTAAATTTACATGAGACAACTTGATACATCATCGAGGATAGGAAATGAATTGTTTAATAATACAATGTTAAAAGCTCAAGTACATATTATAATAGTCATTAAAAGTTTGGGGTAATAGCATCTCCATAAAAAGAAAATTATAACCGAGAAATCCTAAAGGGCCTATGGAGCACAGTTCGAAACTCGGTGGATAATAGGCTCGCTTCTCTACCTTTCTTCGCTTAAATAGCAACCTTCTTTCTTTGGCACAGTTCGAACCCTCGACATATGTCTAACCCACAATCACATGTTAAGCTCTTAAGACTACTAGACCAAAGCCCTCAGAGCACACCTCCAAACTAATTTACATGAGACAACTAGATACATCACGGAGGATATTGTTATGACTTAAGTATATTATAATAGTCATTAAAAGTTTGGGGTAATAAGGGCAACGTTGGGCCATGCTTAAATGAATTTTTTAAATATACTGGGACTCTGGATACTTCCAAAAGTTGTAAGGTAGCGCACGGTTCGAAACTCAGTGCATAATAGACTTGTTGTTTTACCTTCTCTGCTTGAATATCAAACTCTTGTATACGGCATTCAAACCCATGACGTGCTCCTAACCCATGTATTTTTTGTACTCTTTTTTTATCGTGGTGTCAAGGCCAACTTGGCGCACCTTGACTAATTCTATGGAATATCTGCTACCTACCACCAGTACAGGTACCAGGTACCGGGTAACTCTGTCTATCCAGGCTTGGACAGATGGAAAAAAACCACCTTGCGTTTTTATCTCCGCTGGAATAAGCAGATTTGAACTTGAGACCTCATAGTTCTCAACCCATTTCATTGACCACTAGGCCACACCTTTCGGTGCTTATTTGTTGTACTCTTACCGGTAGACCAAAATAGGTCTTCAGCAAAAGCCATCAACCACACACCTCCACAAGAACCACCCTCTCCTCCGTGGCGCAACCTTATGACTTATGAGTACTCAATCCTTTTAGTCCAATTCCTTTGCGCACCCGCAAAAGTGAAGACAATAGGTTTCCCTTCATACAAGGTACTAAATTAGCTTCAATTATTAAAAAGGGAATCTTTGCTTAGTCGAATGAAACAAAACAAGGTGCTTTTGGGCCTCATCACAATATTTATAGGACTGTTTTGGTGGGATACATCTTCATTTTAACCCTTTCCTTTTTAACAGTAAACCCTACCTTACATAAACTAGATCCCTTTTTTATTAAAAATATAGACCCTTCCGATAGATCGTCTGGGAGATGATTCCTTCAGAGAGGATGCAATAATTAGTGATTCTGCAGACCACCTTCCACCCTCCCCAATCCCTCCTGGCCGATAAATAAGAAAAAACACAAGATAAACAGGCATTATTACAATTTTTTCTCTACGTGGAATGAGGCATAGCACATCAAGGATTAAGCGTACCAAAAAGGTCAGAAACCACTACAATTCTGAGAATAGATAAGTCATATCCTCTGGAAACCCGCAGACTCATCACACAGTAACCTAATATTAAGGATATCATTTAGACCAGAAATTGAACTCCCTTATTGTAAACCCTCCATCGTAGCAACCTTCTGTAGAAGGTTGATGATTGTTAGATACTATTTTTCTGAACTCAATGGGAGGTTGGTGATAATTAAAAAAAAAATTATAAATAGATTGTGATTGAAGCCTTTTCACACTCAATGACAGTAATATAATGTCAATCATAGGGATTCTAAACTTCAAAAGCGTTCCTATTGTATATGTATATGAAACAAGAAAGAAAAACTTCAACCAGTACAATCATTGATGCAAAGATATCTTTACACAACCTTGTAACGCAAGCCAGCTGAGATTTCCCATTCCAGCACAGACTTATTGTATATCCTTATATGTGAAAGCAAGCACGGTTCCTGTATTGACAAACATGAGGAGACCAAAAACTAATCAGTTAACTCCAAAAATTAGTTATCAATAGGAAAAAGAAATATGCATAAGAATATAAAATGACAGTAGCAGTCAGTAGGCTCATCCTAGCTATATCAGTTACATGCTTACGGAAGCAAATTTCTGAAGCCGGTAGTTTAATCATCTGTTGCAGGTGAAGTTATCTAAAACCAAACAATTAACCAGCAATACTGAACAATGTAAGAGAAATAGTCATTATCAGTTGGTGCTTTTGTTGAGTATAAGAAGAATTATGTTGAGATGTAGGCTTCTATTGATCAAGCATTAAAAGGATGATACTTTAAGCACAACAAAACTAGTTTACCCAATGAAAGGACTTAAATCAGTCTACTTGACAAATAAATGAAGCAAGCCCAACTTTCCCTTGAACCCAAAATTCACTACATGGCAAGAAAATAAAGCAAACCCAATTTAACATAAGCTAATTAGTAACCAAATTTTACACATGAACCCAAAATCCATCACCTTAGAGAAAATTAAGCAAACCCAACTCAAACTAAAAAACCAATCTTTTTTGTTTCAATTGAACCCGAATTCATCAAATGACAAGCAAAGGAAGCAGACCAAATTCGAATTAAGCATATTAGAAGCTAAAGTTTTAAATTTTAACTGGAACAGGAAAAGGGAACCAAAAAAACAAGAAATTGGAAGAAGTGAAAAGGGTAAATAACATACGTCGAGTTCGAGCAAGATCCATTCTTTGGTGTTAGTACCAGTGGACCAGTGATTTCTGAGGTCGGGGTCAAGTACATGGGAAGCCTTCTGTGAAGGTGATTCTCGAGACATACCCTTTACTTTAAAGGGCAAAGGCTTTACCCTCGGCTCTAACTCTACCTCCATTGTTTTCTGCTCAATAACTCTCTTTGTTTACTGCTTAGATACAGAAGGAAGGAGACTGTGAATAGACTTGGAAGAGTATTGAATCTTTCACTGAAAAAACTCAGTTTAATCCCAGTTCGGATATTGAGAGGACTTTTTACTAATACGTTCTTCACTAAACCGGATGAACAGAAGGGCCCCCGACGGGCTAAAGGGGAGAAAGTATTTTTTATTTTTGTTACTGTATTATTTAGAAGTCCTAGTTTATGAGAATTGAACTTCTTAAAAAAAATTCAGAAGGAAATTCTTACTAGGCGTTTGGACGTAAAAATTAAAATTTTAAAAAAAAATAATAATTGAAGTTAAGTTAGAAAATAATATTTAAAATTTAAAATTATATTTGGACATACATTTCACTTGAAAAGATATTACAATTTTGTGAATAGTGAGAAAAGTTTTTTTGAAAAGTTTGAATAACTTAATTTCGAAAAATTCCAAAAACTTGTAAATTTTTATTTATTTGACGGAAAAAATTCCTAATTTATTTGTATTTTTTGGAATTTCTTCTTGAAGTTTGTTCTTATGTAAATTGATAATAATTGATAGTATATGGATTAACTATGAAGATACAAAACTCCTATTGTAGTGTTAAGAGTTACAAGTCAAATAAAGAAAATGACGTAGCATTATTATTCAAGTAGGAGAAGTGGGGAAGAGAAAAGTTGCTTAATTATAGGTTAAGCTTCTTTTTTCCTTTTTCTTGTAATAGCATGGCATTGTTTTTTAGAGTTAGCCACGAAATCACACCATTTAGTCTTTCTTCTTAACTTATTTTATTTGTACTTCTATTTTTATCCTTTACAAGACTTATAGTAAATATTTTTTGGTTTTCACAAATAAAAAGTTATATTAATTATTTGCTCAAATGACCAAAAGAGTTAGGTCTCACCTTTTCGGATTAGGTCAATCATGTTCTTAGTGGAAAAATCAAAAAGTGTTTAATAATACGTAATATGTTCAACTGATCATCTCGTTTACCCTATAATTTGGATAGCAATTAAACTTATATTGTGGTTTTGAGGATATGTGATTTCACTTAACACTAATTGATGAATATGAAGGTAAATTACATAATTGAATAATAAATAAATCAAACCAGAGTTCAAATGAAGCTCCAACCCTCGAGTCGAGATACTCTCGAACTAATAAGTGCAAGAACAGTAGAAAATGGAACGAACTGATGAACAATAATGTAAGTGAGAAAGAAAGAGTTGTTTTGCTTTAATCTCTATGAATGATGATCCTTACAAATGATTAGGACGGGCTCCTCTTTATATAGTACAGGAATTCTACTTATGGTATAACTCTAATTACATAAGAAAATTATATAATTAGTTAATCAACCGCTTCTGATTTGATCCGTTCCGAGATTTACGTCATGATCCTCGACCAGTCACGAATATCTTGCTCTTCTGTTACTAAGCTATCTCCGGTATTAATTGGTGTCTTTCTTTCTTGGTTTCGATTGTTACCAACCTCGATCTCGAAAGAGACTTCGATCTCGAACTACCTCAGCTCCGTGATTTGGCCGAAGTTGACCTTCGATGCAACGTTCCAGTCTCGATCAAATAACAAAATCGGGTGGCCCCGATTTCAACCGTATACAGATAGTCCCCTCGTTTTTTGGAGTATAATGACAAGAAACGAATTGATCCTTAGATATTTTTACCTCGATAAACTATGATGTCATCCTTGTGATGTACGCAATAGAATTGACAGAAACGTCCCGTCGGTACAAGTTCCCCAAACCATTAATGATCGTTAGTTAGCGGTCGGCCACTAGTGATGTTGAATTGCCGACATAAATTCATAAATAGGCCTTCTCCTCATTGACATCAAACTTTACTTTCACTTTCATCTAATCTTTTAAGCCTTTACCTCTCTCAAGTTCTTCTCTTCATTAATCTCCAGGTTTCACCGCTAGTCTTCAAACACCAAATCTTACTATTTTCTTCTTTCCTCAACTAAAAAAAAATGGCGAAAACATCTAAAATAGTTCTACAAAAGGAGAAAGATTCTTCTTCACGGTCGGTCAGCGACAAAACGCCGGTGGATCCGCTCCCTTAGGAGTGCGTTCCCGGCCCGTGTGTCCTTAAATATGATTTTAAGACCGAGAAACCTCCCTCGATCCCTGATCGTGCGAGCATTTGTCGAGGTACATTTTCTCGATAACTGTGGGGTATCCCAGGCACATCAAGAGAGATTGCAACTGGGGGATAAAGTGTTAGTGATTCCATCCCCTAAAGAGCGCATTACCACCCACGTGGAAGGGTACCTGAGTGCTTACACCTACCCTTTCACGCTGGGCCCCCTCGACCATGTTATCATTGACTTCTTCCGCGAGTACCATGTGACCTTGGGCCAAATCCACCCTTTATTTTGGCGCATAATCATTATGCTCTGATTCTTCACGAGCAAAGCCAAGGGGGTGTCATTCACCTCGATCACCTCATTAGGTTGTACAGCCCCCGTATTTTTTGAGGGTTGATCAAACTGAGCGTCGGGCAACCAATGTATTGTTCTCGAGCATCAACGAGGAAAAAGATTGAGGATGGATGAGTATATTTGTTCGAATGAGGACCTCTGATCTCATCCCATCGTAGAAGATGCCATATCACGAGAAATGGAACGCGAAGCATAAGTGCCATTTCACTTGTTAATTTCCATGCTTTGTTCCATTCTTTTGTTTTATCTAATGCCTTCTTTCATTATGCAGCGGTTGCTTGGATGCCTTGCGATTCCCCACCTCGAGAGATGGGTCTGAAAATTAGCCTCGACCTCCACTTACTCTGAGCGTTGTTGGCGCGATTTGGCAAAAGGCCGATGGGAGGCAAAGAACCATGGTAAGCTTCTTCTTTTACATATTCGATGAATCAGTAATATCTCTTTATACTTATTTAATTTCCTTGTGTGCAAGCCTGAGCAAGGATGCGCCCATGAGGCCTCCGTCTTGTGAGAAGGAGGCCTCGGCTTCGGTATCGAAACCGGCGAAGGACAATAAGAGCTCGATTAGCAAATCGAGGATAGATGTTGCTGCCCTCCCTGCCCATGTAGTTCGGGAACTAAGGGAGGAAGAAGAAGAAAATGAAGATGGTGACTCAGTGCTTGTGACCCGAGTGAGAAAAACCCTCGATCCCTCCAAGGTTGCTGAATCAGTGGCGGTTGGTGAGGCCCCGCCTTGTGTTGAGGAGGCCTTGGAGAAGGATTCGGGCAAAGTCCCTGAATCGTCCGAGATCGAAGCTGCTTCTCGTCAAATGGCGAGTATATCTGATGGGGCTGGTCCCGAGACCACTCGAGTTGAAAAGAACGCCCCAAGCGACTCACTTGGGGCAATGACAACAGGTCACTCGACATCCCTTCCTGCCTTTTTCGAAGAGGTGATACGGGATGCTCAATCTTTGAGGACCCCTGAAGAAGGCAGAGTCCCCGGTGGGGAGGATCCCTTTCGGGATTGCTTTACAGGGGTCGAGGATGCCTCCAACCTGAACGACGCATCCACCATATTCGAAAAGTCCCAATGACTTCTGAACCAGGTAGATTTTAGTTCTTTTGTTGATGCAGCATTCTTCTATTTTTTTGTCTAACTTCCTTCCTTTTCTATACAGGATTTTTCCAAGTCCCGACCGAGTTGAGCCAGTGTGAGGCCGACCTCCAGAGGCTTTTGGAGGAGATGAATGCCTTCAAACTCCACTGTGGGTAAAAGGATGAGGAGATTAAATACCTCCGGGCCGAACTGGCTAAGGCTTATGAGGAGCAGACCAGTTTGATCAAGTAGGTAATGATACTCATAAAAGTTCATGGGCTTGATTCGGGAATGAAGGCTAACGTTTCAATATCACAACTGAAACAAAAGATCGTGAGGATCTAGAGGATCGAGTTGTTCCGAGAGGAGGTCGATCAAGTGAAAGCGGAGTCCTACGAATAGAAGGAAGGCATGGACCGCCTTGCTGTTGAGAAATAGACTGCCCTGGATGTTAATTAAACTTATATTGTGTTTTTAAGCATATGTGATTTCACTCAACACTAATTGATAAATATGAAGGTAAATGACATAACTGAATTATAAATAAATCAAACCAGAGTTCAAATGAAGCTCCAGCCCTCGAATCGAGATACTCTCGAACTGATAAGTGCAAGAACATTAGAAAATGGAACGAACTGATGAACAATAATGTAAGTGAGAAAGAAAGAGTTGTATTGCTTTAATCTATGTGAATGATGATCCTTTCAAATAATTAGAACTCCTCTTTATATAGTAGAAGAATTCTACTTATGGTATAACTCTAATTACAGAAAAAATTACATAATGAGCTAATTAACAACTTCTGATTTGATCCGTTCCAAGATTTATGCCATGATCCTCGACCAATCACGAATATCTTGCTCTTCCGTTACTAAGCTATCTACAGTATTACTTGGTGTCTGTCTCCCTCGGCTTCGATTGTTACCAACCTCGATCTCGAAAGAGACTTCGATCTCGAACTCAATGCCTCAGCTCCGTGATTTGGCCGAAGTTGACCTTCTATGCAATGTTCAAGTCTCGATCAAATAGCAAAATCGGGTGGCCCCGATTTCAACCTTATACACATCTCTGAATCTATGTGATATAGTCACAACATGCATTTACCGCAATCTAATTTAATATATATATATATATATATATATATATATATATATAATAATAATCATTAAGTAAAAAGTAATAATATTAATAACAGATAAATAGTGGGAGTAACTTAGAAATATTTTGACTATATATATTACCGTCGTTTTTAACAAATCTTTATCATTTATAATACTAGTCTTAGGTTACGCGCGTCGTGTGTGTATCTAACTCAATTAATCAATGAAATTTTGTATTTGAGTCATACAATAAAAACTAAAAAAGTGGATAATGTTGAATTAATCAATGAATAGCAATTTAATCAATTTGATTCTTAATATTATACTATAATAGATCTCTCTTTTTTTAATGTTTTTTTCTGCTGCTGATTCTCTTCTCAAGGGCACAATTTATGTATCCTATTATGTCAATTTTAAAGATATTTATTATGAATTAGTAAAAGAGTTGAATTGGATTATTTTGCTAATTAGTTAATTCAAAGACTTAAATTTTTGTCACATAAGAAACACTTTATTCCCTTGTTGATTCTAATTGTGAATGCCAGCTCGTGCCAAATTTCAAATATTCAGTAATTATTATTTTTTGCTATCATATTTTATTTTTAAATGGTAAAACAACAATCACTATTTTTTTTTTTGAATTTTTGTGTTAAAAGAATCTTTGGTGCTCTCTCTCTCTCTATATACACACACACATTATTGAACATAGTTTTCATTTACCATAATGCATAAATCGATAAAGAAAAAAATAGTAATTGAGTAGGAAGGGAGTTCAATTATAGTATGAAATAAATTACAGTTCATATACATAATGAGATTAATTATAGTTTTTTTGTTCGAAAATTGACTCATAAATGATGAAATATGCAAACTAATAATTATTAGCTTAGAACTCAAATTGCAAAATTTGAAAGCATATACGGTTACATATTGGCTCTTTCTCTTGTTCTTTCTCTTATTGCTACCTTTCGGTGATCATCAAGTTGTAGCAAATCTTAATTTATATTTAGATTCAATAGCTAAATTATTTTTTTATAAAATAATTCAATGTTAGATAAATCATATTTAGGTACAAGATAAAATTATAATCACCATTAATATATTAAACTTTAGATGAACTAAACATTTTTATAGTCTATTTTACATTTTTCGGTTTTAACTTTCCTAGAATTGACCTCTTAATTCAAAAAGACAAGACTCCATTTCCTTTTAAAAAGAAGTCTCGTTGGAGTTAAAGAATTCCCAGGCAATCTAATATTTCGGAAGTCAACAAATTGTTTGGATGTTTGTTACCTATTGTATTGTATCATATTGTTACTTTAAATACGATATTTGTTTTGATTATTACTTAAATTTTATTGTATCGTATCGTTAAATCCGTCCTTACGTAACGATGAAATATGCCACTTTATGTAACGACCAATTTGGTGTGGTCGTGTAGTTACCTTGTCTTTTTCTCTCAATCTCATCCTTCAATATTATTAAATAATTTTATTTTATCATTTACCCTACCTTTTTATATACTGTATCATATTTTTTTATAATATTGTAAGTTCATTCTTCATATTGCTGGTGCGTGATATCATAAAACGACAAACGACACAATCTATCCAAATATTGTATTTATCAAACGACATAATACAATACAATACGATACATTATGAAACGATATGTAACAACCAACCAAACAAGCTGTAAAAGTCCTTCGTGTATTGTGAAATGTTAATAGTTAAAGAGAATAGTAAATGATTGATTAGGAATATTTAAAGGAGTTTATATAAGGAAAATATTTAATTGAAAACTTCTTACTTAGTTAAATAAGGAAATAATAAGTAAAGTTTTAGTTATTTTAAAGTCCTAAATATTAAGATTTAAGAAATTAATTCAAATGACAGTTTTGTCCAATATAAAATTAATTTTAAAAGATAAAAAAGATGGAATCACATTTCGCTAAACACATATATAATATAAGTTATTACCAAAAAGAAAAAGAAAACTCGGACTTCCCTGAAAAAACTTCCAACCTCCCTCGTCTTCCCAACCACCCCGAAAACATGAACAACTAAAATATCATAATTTCTTCGCTTTCAAGATTTTCCAAGAACAAGAACACCCCTCTTAAATATATATATCTACCATGACTCTACAATATCTCCAATAAAAAAAAACAGAAGAATTATGGAGCAATATTCAAGTAAATGGATGATATTGATAGCAAGCACATGGATTCAAGCATTTACAGGCACAAATTTCGACTTCTCATCCTATTCTTCTGAATTGAAATCTGTTCTGGGAATTTCACAGGTGCAGCTAAATTATCTGTCAATGGCATCAGATATGGGGAAAGCATTTGGGTGGTGTTCTGGGGTTTCTCTTATGTATTTCCCGTTATGGGTTGTTCTTTTCATAGCTGCTTTTATGGGACTTGTTGGTTATGGCCTTCAATGGCTTGTTATTCAGAGAATCATCATTCTGCCTTATTTCTTGGTCAGTTTTCTCCTTCCCTTCTCCCAAATCTTCTTGAATTTTGGAATTGATGCTAGGAACATGTATCTTGAGTTGAAGAAATTTGAGAATTTAATTCAATTTTTGTTGTTGCCTGAATACTCAATTGCATTTTGCCTTGTTATTTTTTTCTTCCTAAGAATTAAATTTTCCCCTCTCTGGATTCTTTGGTGGACTAATGGTTGTTAGTAGTTAGAGCTACCACACCAAATTAGCTAACTTGTAGTATTAGTTTAGAAATGCTTATTGAGTACTAAGTACTAGACAAGAAATAGAAACATAATTATAGTTAATGCCTTAATGTTTGGTGAGGACTAACTTAATTGATCAACAGTCTAATATGGAAAGAAGACTAAGGTTCTGTAAATTCTTCACAGTTCAAAGCTTAAATGCCACTCAGTTAAGATTTTAGGGGTTAAAAAGAGGGATGGGAGTTGGGGGAACTCATAAATCTGCATAAAGAAAAATTTACTGAGAGCTTTTTTTGCTAAACTATCTTGAAATATTAGTGGATATTAATTGGCAAACAAACTTAATTTATCATTTTTGAGGTTTCTCATTAGGTAAGAAATCCTGCTCTTAACAACCAGTCAGTGACTGGCCCCAAGAAGAGAGTTTGAGAACATTTTATTCTCAGCTTCCTTCCATTCTAATCAATTAATTTTTGTTGCTTGAAAATTCTCGGCAAAATCTGAAGAAGCTATTCTAGATTCAAGTGGAACTCCATGGGGCTTTGGGAAGGTTGCCATTTTAATCTAGGTTGCACGGACTCTCCGAAAATGTCAGTGGGTGCGTGTCAGATCCTCCAAAGGTAGTACATTTTTGAAGGATCCGACATGGGTGCGGCAGCTGTTTTGGAGAATCCACACAACATAGCTTTTAACCCACTGAAACTGCAAACTGAGTATTCCAAGATGTTACATGATTTTTTTCTTCAGCTCTTTGCATTGAAAATTCATTGTGATGCTATCCCATTCTCAAGCTTTCACTGATTTACCTTGCAGGTATTTCTGTTGTGTGTGTTGGCTGGCTGCAGTATCTGCTGGTTTAATACAGTATGTTATGTGTTGTGCATCAAACATTTCCCAGCAAATAGACCATTTGCGTTATCCCTCAGCGTAAGTTTCAATGGTGCAAGTGCGGCCTTATTCAACCTCATTGCTAATGCCATTAATTCCAATGATGACACCCTATATCTTCTTCTTAATGCTCTAGTCCCCCTTGTCACATCGGTTGCAGCTCTGCCAATCCTCCGGCAACCTCACTCTCAAACTCTTCGTGCTGATTCTGTTCACCGAGAATATCTCATTTTCCTATGTCTAACCGTACTAGCAGTTTTTACTGGCCTTTATCTCTTAATCCTGAACTCGGTCTCATACAGTGCACCAACAGCTCGTATCCTCTTGGCTGGTGCAGTGTTCTTGCTGGTCCTTCCGGTGATTGCCCCAGGGGTAATCCGCACAGAAGAGTGGTCTCAACTATTCCATCCTAATTATATGTTACTTGAAGACAACGATACTGATGATTTTGGAATGCACAAAGAAATGATGTGGAAAGAGGATTCAAGTATGACTTTTTGGACTGAAAATTCTCATGGTTCGAAAGAGAAGGAAAGTTGGACTAGCAGCTTTTTGTTGAGAGATCGTTTGCTGCTGCTTGGAGAAGAACATTCAGCAGATCAGCTCATGTGTAGGTGGGATTTCTGGCTATATTACCTAGCATATTTCTGTGGGGGAACACTCGTACTCGTTTACAGCAACAATCTTGGCCAAATTTCAGAGTCACTTGGATATAGTTCAGAGATCAGCTTTCTTGTTGCACTCTATTCTGCATGTTCCTTCTTCGGGCGCCTACTTTCAGCAGCCCCAGATTTCCTACGCGAGTAAGTATTTCAAGTTTTACTATTCTTTCAATGGACAATCACCAAAATGGTAAAAAGTTTCACAGAGAGCTGAAAATGATTTTTTTTGGTTGCAGCAAGATGTACTATGCAAGGACTGCATGGCTTGCATTTGCGCTGATTCCAACACCAGTGGCTTTTTTTCTGCTTGTTTTATCAGGAAGCAAAGCCGCATTGAGCGCTGCCACAGCATTGCTTGGGTTGAGTTCTGGTTTTGTATTTTCAGCAGCAGTGTCTATAACCTCTGAGCTATTTGGCCCCAATAGTGCAGGGGTCAACCACAACATTCTCATCACCAACATTCCTCTGGGATCACTACTCTATGGACTTCTTGCAGCTCTAGTTTATGAAGCAAACCTAGGAAAATCAAGCCAAGTTCTTGTATTGGATGGATCAAAGGTTTGCATGGGTAGGAACTGTTACATTCAGACATTTATGTGGTGGGGATGTATCTCTTTGTTAGGGGTAGTGTCTAGTTTACTGCTTTTCCTAAGAACTAAAGCTGCCTATGACAATCAGGAAAGGAACCGAAATTGGATGAGATTAATATAAGTGAGTGAAATTATCCTTCTTAACTGACTTGTGACAGCTGTATGAAGATAGATGCCATTGGAATCACAACCCCATAGCACGAGTAACAACAGCCATGCATAACATTCTAATAAAGGGTGGAAAGAGGTATAACATTTGACACTAATGGTAGGGTCGAAGCATCTATATCATGAGGGCCATGAGACAAAAGGATGTAACACCAGCAGGTTTGCATACTCTACCATTTGCATGAGTTGAGAATGGAGAGATAATTGAGAGAAAGAAATGATGAGACACAGCAGATATGATTGTTGGAAGTTACAAGTTCTACTGACAAGCTATGCTGGCTTCTCCAGAAAAGATTAATCCTCCAAGGAGAGTACGAAAATACTGTCAGCCCCTTCAAATAGATTATAAAAGATACCCGAGTCCAAGAAATTTTGTAGAACCCCCCTCCTCCACTTCCTGCCCTTGCGCAGGGGCACAGCACAAGTTGAGCACTGGAAGAAGAACATCAACCGTTATGTAAAAGTAATGAGAATGCACTTACTAACACAGTACGGATGAAGAATGCAGAAGACAATTAGCACCATCGAAATAAGTTAAACTGTTGCAGCGTGTTCAAATGCCCCAAAAACCGTTCTCTCTTGTCTAAATTTGTATTACTTGCTCCAGGAATTGCAATAGCACAATGTTATATAAGGCTGCCAAGTGTTTTTTCTAGTCTCTAAGAATGATTGTAGAAACATACTGACAAACCATTCCAAGGCTGAAGGCTGATTCGATCTGGAAGAAAAAATATCTGGACCAACTTGGATTTCTTCGGTCTAGCACACTATCAGCTTTTTCAATAGGCAAAAGATGAAGAGTAAGCATTAGAAGCTGGGTTGAACAACGGAAGAAGTGAAGCTTCAAGATTACAGATTCAAACAATATGATTATTTTCTGATATTGACATGTTAAATGGCATGTACTTGTCAAAATATGTAGTTACTAAATGCCATTATATCAGAGCTAATACGGACACAAGTAGAAAGTAGAAGATAACTAAACAATCACAATATGGAGAAAACACATCCACATGAACAAATAGTAAGTCATTCTTTTAAACCAAACAGAACAGTAACACTATGCTCACAGAAAATACAATCGTCCAAAAATGGTTTCAAACACTTGTAAACAGCCTACAACTTCTTACAGTTCTATTGGGTTGGCATCGGTTGCACCCACTTCATCTTCAGGCAGCAATTCAGAAGGGAAATCACCTCTCAGAATCTGAACTCTAAAATGGATTTTGCTAGTGCTGCACTCTGAAAGTTCAAAAACAAGTCCATCCCCCACATTCAGATCATTATCATCCACAAATCTTTTCCACTCAGCGCTAAATTTATTATTAGAATAGTAGGACATATCCCACTTCTTTCGACCACAAATAAGAACTGCTGGTGCTCCATCAGCTGGTAGCTCTTTGCTCATTTTTCTCGGTAAATACTGTCAACATCAAACAAATTCAGTGGCTGATCCAATATAAAAGCCGAGGGTTCAGAACTCAAATATAAAAATTAAAATTTTAGAACTCAAGACCTATAAATCAACAACAACGGCAACAACAAACTAGCGTAATCCCACGTCTGGGGAGTATAGTGTGTACTCAGCCTTAACCCTTCTGATAGACCCTGAAGGAAGACGTATAAATCAAAGATTTGAAACCAAAAAAAAAAGGGGGGGGGGGAGGGGGTTACAATGCCGTAGTGGGGCTTGACAGTAGTTTTTGTGAGAATTATATCAACATAGGGTTTGCCAGAAAGTGGCCAGTATTCACCATTGTCGATTTCTTCGATTCCAGTGCTTTCAATCTCGGGTGTGGAGTAATCATCGTGGTTTAAAACATGTACAGAAGATGGTATGCTCTGAAAAAAAATCAAAGGATCATACAACCGTTAAATTATAGTAGGGAATCGAAACAAAAAATGTAGAAGGGAGAATTTGCTAGGAATCATGGGAATGTACCTCCATTGCAGTTTCAACAGATAATTGGAGTTCTTGTTCCAATTTCTTATTCTTCAGCAAACGAGTGGAGTTTCGGTACTACCTATTCTACTTAGGGTCAACATGTATAATTTATATATTAATATTTTTTTTTTTGGGGGGGGGGGGGGTTGGGTCATAATAACAATGATATATTACATAAAAACTACTTACTAGTTAGCAATAAGGCTGTTCAAGGTTTGACAAAAAAAACTATCCAAACTGAAAACCGAACCGAACCAAACTGATTAAGTAAACCGATATATTTCTTGATTTGGATTGGTTTTCGTTTTAATTTTAAAAACCGGTAATATTTGGTTTGGTTTTGGTTCTATTATAAAAAGCTAAAAAATAAATCGAACCAAACCGATAAATTATATATAAAATTTAATAATTATTTATATAAAATATCATATCTTTTTGTAAAATTTTAAATATTTTCTTCATTTTAATTATTATATATAGATTTTGGTTTATACTAATATCTTAAAAGATTATCTAAGCCCAAAGTAATAGAAATTGGCCAATTTCTTTCCTTAAAGAGACTCAAATTCTCTAACCCTGCGTATCTTCTTTTGCCTAACAGAAGAGTTACATAAAAATCTATCACAAAAGTCAAAAATAGCAACTCAAATTGAGAAGATTTTTATGAATGTAAGAGTCTAATTTGTTACAATGAATACTTTATTATTGATTCAACAAAGTGATGTTAGGCATTACATTTTAAATTAATTTTTTTTGTTACTCACTTGATCTTTTATTGATTCAACAAAGTGATGTTGAATATTTATTCTTAACATCTAATAAAATGGGTTCTAATTTATTTCAGATGAAAATGATTGAGGTTGAAGATTTGGAGGTCACCTTAAAAAATCCTACTCCAGCTACACCAACATTTGCGGCAACTCAAGCACATGGTAACACTCCTGATACTTCTATGAAGAAAAAAAGTAGAAGTGAATATGATATTACGGATTCTCTCATTTTTTTTAGTTTAAATATATAATTTTTACTTTTAAATGGACAAAGTTGTTTGTACTTTGAAACCTTTATTTTGGCTGGTTTCTTTGATTCTATCATGTACTGCAACTTAATTCACCCGGTACAATTTTCTATCTTATATTATTGCTACAATTTTAATACTTTGCTTTATATCTTTATATGCTACAATTTCAAATATAAATAGTTAAAAGAACTATCACGGTAGGTATTTGAATTTATGCTCTAGTAGTACTTAAAATATTGTTGTATAGTGCCATTTTACTATTATCAACTTACCATTAGTTTATTAAGAACCGAAAATCCGAACCAAACGAACAACAACCAAACCGATGGTTTGTATTTAATCTGGTTTGGTTTTGGTTTTAAAATTTGAAAAACCGATTAAATTGATTTGGTTTTGATTTTAATAAAAAACCGACCAAATCGAACCGTGAACACCCCTAGTTAGCAATATTTGAAGTTTCTAAAACGTGTGCCCAAACATAATTTTAATGCAAATATTTGTGAAACGGCCAAAATGGTAGGATTTTCGAAAAGCTTCTTCTTTGCACCCTCCCTGGCCAATGCATTAGCTACTCTATTTTGTTCGCTGAAATTGTGGTTGATTACCGGATTCCCAAGTTCTAGCATTAGCCGTCTGCATTATATCATGTTAACTACTATTTTTATTATGTCACTAATTAATTCTTACCTTAACGATTTATCTGTAATATATAATAAAGGATCTAATTGTATAAATATTTTTCACCTTGTTAGTACATAAAATTTAAAGTTCATTAATTCTTCAATTCATGCCGAGAAAATAATTTCCTATGATTGATTACAATTCGACCAAAAAAATTATCTTATAAAGATTTCATGTGTTCTATATATCGATCTAATAAGGGACACATATTAAAAAAATATTTGCAATTAGTCATAAAACCGATCTCCCCATTATCTAGTAGAATAACATATTTAGTCGAACTTTCAAATCTAGTTATTCTGAAAGTATATTTTGTCTAAAATGTTACTGAGAAGAGTACTTTAGAGTTATGTAATTTGCGTTTGGCCAAACAGTTTGAATAAAGCTTTTGTTAGTATTAAAAAACATTTTGCTCAAAGATTTAGTTATTTGTTATTTGCTTATTTTAACTAAAATATTTCATCTATTAAGTTTTGGTGAGATTTGCAAAAGAAATAAGTTAAGAGATAACGGTGAAAAAGTCACGAGGAAGAAGAAGGAGACGATGTTCTAAACTTCTAAAGGTTGATTTCCCTTTTAAAATTAATTATACTCAATGTACGTGCTTCACACGTAATACTTCAAAACTGAGGAGAAATAAATGAAAAAAATAAAAAGGTAATATAACAGAGTACATATTAGAAATACACAACGATAAACGCGACTTATAGTTAACATAATATGTCATATGCGGATTCTTATTACCAAAAAAGAGTTGATTTCATGCAGCTTATGAGGATATCATACTCTTTTAGGTTATTCATAGCATGAGTGTTTCATTATAACTTTTACGTCTTAATTACTTATATGAATAAAGTGGAAAAGGAAGACTATTGTGAGTATGAAAAAAATTGTCCGATTGAATCATAAGTTCTTAGAACCAAGAAAAGATAGATGAAAAAATAAAAAAGAAATGCAACATAGTACATATATATTAGAATGCACAACTATAAAACGCGACTAATAGTTAACATAAGATATGTCGTATACGAATTTTTGTTACCAAAATGAGTTAATTTCATGCAACATTTTAAAAAAACATTTGTAATTAATAAAAAATCGATCTCCTTGTTGTCTAACAGACTAGCCTATTTAGTCGTACTTCCAAATCTAGTTATTCTAAAATTAATTTTTATTTAAGTGTTACTGAGAAGAGTACTTTAGAGTTGTGTAGTTTGCGTTTGGCCAAACAATTTGAATAACGCTTTTGTTAGTATTAAAAAAGCAGTTTGCCCAGGAAAAAAAATTATCTACAAGTTTACTTTAAAGCAAGAATGAGTTTTAATTATGAAAATATCATACTCTTTTACGTAATTTATAGCATGAACGTTTCGTTATAACTTTTATCTCTTAATTATTTATACGAATAAAGTGAATAAGGAAGACTTCTATGAGTATATGAAAATTTTGCAGATTAAACCATAAGAACTTTTAATTAGAACTAAGAAGACATGGATGAAAAAATAAAAAAAATAATTAACAAAGTACATATTGATAATTCACAACGATAAACACAACTAATTGTTGACATAAGATATGTCATATGTGGATTCTTGTTACCAAAAGAGTTAATTTCATGCAGCTTATGAGGATGCCACACTCTTTTAGCTAAGTCATTGGATGAATGTTTCTTTATAACTTTTATTTCTTAGTCAATTATATGTATAAAGTGGATAAAAAAAACTTCTACGAGCATGTGAAAAATTTGGCTGATTGAAACATAAGAACTTACTTCGTGTTATGACTTTTCATTATTGGAAAGAAAAAGAACTTATGGTTCACGAATATCTCAACGAATTAAGCCTTCTAGAAGTGTTGCCACTCAAACCCAATCTCCCATCCCTACCATTAATTACTCCAAACTCACAGAGCCATACATTGTCCACAATTTAAAAGGCCAATCTGGCCTTACCTCTTATAGGCAGTGAGATTAAAAGAGCAATCTTCTCTTTCAATCTCTTTAAAGCACCGATGGACGGCACCCCTTCTTAATTTTATCAAAAATATTGGGACATTATTGGGAAGGATGTCATCAAGTTCTGCAAAGATTGCTTCATATCCAAAACAATGCATCCCAAAATGAATGGTACCCTCTTATGCCTCATATCAAAATGCTCCCACGCCTCCATGCTTTAAAATTTTCGGCCCATAAATCTCTGCAATATTGTCTACAAAACTGTGATCAAAATCCTTGTTAATAGAATCAATCCCTACCTGACCCATATAATTGGTCCCAGTCAGGTCAGTTTCATGTCCAACAGGAGAGCTTCTGACAATACTATTATTGTCCAGGAATACATCACCCACTTTGAAAAAATGAGAGGCAAGAAACCTCACATGATCCTAAAGATTGATCTGGAAAAGACTTTGTCAGGATTGAGTGGTCTTTTATCAGGGATACTCTCCATGCTTTTAACATCTCCACTAACATTATCAACCTCATCTTGTCCTGTGTAAACTCCTCATCCATCTCAATTCTGGTTAGTGGGGCCCAAAACCCTCCTTTCAAACCATTAAGAGGCATAATACGAGGAGACCTCTATCCTCTCATTTGTTCATCATGTGTATCGAAAGACTTTTTAGTCTAATTGATGAAGTTATTCAGACAAAGGGGTGGTGCCCAATCAGCATCAGCAGGACTGGCCCAAAGATCTCTTATATGTTCTTTGCTGACGACCTATGCCAGGGTGACCCAAAAAAGTGCTCTACAATCATCAATACTTTAACCTCCTTTAATCAGGCTTGAAGCCAAAAAATTAATCTCACAAAGTTAAGGGTCTTCTTCTCTGCTAACTGCTAATCTCACCAGATGGAGGCGAACTCTTCCAGCTTATCTATCCAAGCCTCATCTACCTATGGTAAATACCCGGGGCGTCCCCATCTTCCATAAAAGGCCAGTTAATAGTGACTTCCAATTCATCATTGACAACATGCACTCTAAATTGGTTGGGTGGAAAACAAGCTTCCTAAACATGACTAGGAGAACTACCCTAGCAAAAGCCTTCCTTAATAGCATATCAAACCATGTCATGCAATTCATCAAGCTCCTCTCAAAAACCACAAAAACAATTAATAAAATACAAAAGAGACTTCATCTGGGGTAATACACCCAACAAGAAGAATATGCACCTAGTAAGCTTGACACTGTTGCCAAGCCTAAAAATCAAGAAGGGTTGAGATTACAAAAATCTGAATATAAAAATAAAGCTATTCACTCGGGCCTTGTACGAAGACTCTTTCATAACACCTCCTCTCTATGGGAAAAGACTCTGAATGCCAAACACTGTAACTGGACTCATCCCCCAAAAAAGTTAAATCTTCTACATGGCAGTGCATTCTAAAAGGGTGGGACACCTGCAGAAAAGCCATAAATTGGGTGGTGCACAAAGGTGACATAGTTAGCTTCTTAAATGACTCTTGTATCTCCAACCAACCACACATCAGAATATGACTGAGGTCCCTTTTAAATAAACTGACCATTCAACCAAAGTAGCTATCATTTTTAGCAATGTGGCTTGGGACACCTCCTCCATATGCTTGAGCATCCCTCCTAACATCAGAGATCTCCTCTCATCTACCTTCATTCCATCCAATCCTATAAAGGAGAACAAAATAATTTGGGAGTAAAACTATCAATGGCCTCTTCAACACTAAATCAACTTATAGTTAGGGCTGCTTATCAGGCGGATTGGACGGTTATTTACTCTTAACAATTTGACTTATCGGTTATCGACTTTTAAATGTATTAATCTGCTAGCCACCCGATAAAATATCGGGCGGATTGGTATCGGTTTACCTCTTATCAGACGGTTATCGGGCGGTTTATCGGCCTAATTCTACCTATGGTAATCATGCTGATTTAGAAGCACAACACTCCCTGCCAGTATACACTTAAGTATTTGCAACAAATATACACTTTGCCTTTATAAACAAAAGCTTATACTTTTGTTACTGCCATAAACTATTGTTGCAATGTTTTACAGAATTCAGTATTTCAGTTAACGTCCATTTGCAAATTATAGAATGACAGTACTAAAAAGCAGAACACATTTGCAAATTGTACGCAAACATAGTTTCTGCCCGCGCTACATTGTCCAGTTCCATCTCTACTTCTTATCCTATTTCAATTACATGAAAAGAACAAGAGAAATAATCAGGGGACGCTCATTTGAGAAGTCCAGCAGCATCATGACATTGGCCAAAATTCTCCTCTCAGTATCAACCAGTGTTACAGATCCCCATTGGTTCAACCTGCTGAAAAGAAGAAGAAAAATGGTTTAGCAGAGTAATTCATAGCATCCGTGTTTTAAGTGTATCTAATTCAAGTAATCTGAGTCTAATTCTCCATGAAACTTGCTTCTTTGAGTCCAATGTACTATGACTTTGGCATGGACTTAGATGCACTCATGGTCATAGTTTGAGTGGATTGGGGACACCACTGCCAAACATTCAGCAAGTTAACCCTACTAACATTACATCACAGGCAACTGAAGTTATTCCTAACACTAATAATAGTGGCTATCCTTTCTTGGATAATTCAGCTGCACTCATGTTTCAACAAGCCCATTTTCCTAATTCCATTTCTCAGGTATTGCATATTCATTGAATATGGTCATCTATAAGAAGAACTCTTTAAATAATCACCAACTAGACAAAAACCTAATAAAAGACATACTATGATGTATCCAGTGTCGGACACTGAAGAAATAATACTTCCCATGAACTAACAGTAAATACACACTTATATACAACAAATACTTGAGGCTTTGATGGGTTAAATTTGAATTCTTACCAAATATATTAACACTACACGTCAATTACGGAAGGGTCTTTTCCATTGTTGGCTAAATCTGAAGAAGAAAATTAAAATAATGAGTCGTGTGATAAATATAAGCATATCAACAACACTTATATACAACAAATATAGTAACAATATTATTACCTTGTTCAAGCTGCTCGATTTTATCAAGATCTTCCTCAACACTAATAGGTTGTTTTAATTTTTCATTTCGAAGCCAGTCTTGAAGACACACTAGAGCTTGTACCAATTTAGGAGTTAATGAACTCCTAAATGAATCGAGAAGACGTCCTCCCNTTCTTTAGTGTCATCCTCAGTTTCTTCACCTAAATATTTATCTAACTCTGTTCTAGTATCAACACCTCCACTCCCACTTTTATATTTTTTTATATCTTGCATGAGTGATTCTAAAAGTCCTATATTTGGGGTGCTTGCTTGACTGCCAGTAAGCCCGGAAGTCGAAGTGTCCAATGAAGAGCAATGTGAAGATGAAGCAAGCACAACACCTTTTGAGTTGGACTTTACATACTCACAAAATAATGAAGT